>SNQJ01S0121223.1:2167-26983 GCA_010110895.2 Picea sitchensis
GCCACCCCACGCCGCACAGGTGTAAGGACCATTAAATGGTGACTGGATGTTGATGCCTCAACCATGGGCATCGGGACCAACAAGTCTCGCCTTTCTCAGGCAATTCCAGGCATTCAACTACAACATTAACGCAAAACACAGTCCGAAATAAATGAATTCCCCTCACGCTATCGACTGTTGGAGTTTTGGCCCAAGAATTTAAAAATATTCCAGAATAAAACAAATCAACACTACAGAGTCCCTAAATCGAATACAGATCGTTGAATCCATTGCTAAGGTTTCTGTCGCAAAAACCAAGGAAAACATTCCAGGAAGTGATAAAAAGAACATTTTACAATCCCGAATATAATTCGATCCACAAGATCATAAACATTTAAACATTTCCAGGTAAAGAAGGGATGCAAGGCCCAACAGAAAACACCATCCCAGGACACAACGAAAATTAAGACGTGCCCAGGTAAGGAATGATACCAGCCCCAACTTTTAACCGCAACACTTAAAAAGAAAAAAAAAATCATAGGCAGAGGTTGGGATTCATGGCTCAGCATCGCTCAGCCATCCAAGCATCCAAGCATCCAAGCCCACCAAGCACGGTCTTCCCAATGTCCAAAATACAGACAACCACCCAACGCAAGGCTCCAATGGAGACTTCATGAGGTCCTGGGCGAAGGAGTTCGCAGTGGAATTCTTGATGCGATTGAAAAAAAAAATTCAAAAGCGATTAAATCCTATAAGGAACCAAGGGTGGTGTAACAGTAATTAGGGTCTCAAGAAAATTTAAACCACAAGGGACAGGTAGAACAACCATTAGTCTAATAGGTGGAACTATTACAGCACTACAAAATAAGGAGAAGCGTGTAGACGGAATAGGGATAGATAAAGGTTTCCGCGCTACCAGAATTGGACTCAGATAAGTTAAGTGAAGGGAAACTACTCGAGGAATCGCGGCCATAAAATATAGAAGGATGAAGTCTCCTCGAGCATTTCTTAAATCCATACAAAACAACAAAAAAAACATGGCGAGAAACAAAAATTTTATACCATCTAGATGTGAATAATCTTGCAATCAACTAAATAAAATTACGAATTTTAGATGGGTGTACCTTAAGCCAAGACAAAGGTTTCGCTGCCACTGTCCCTCATTAGTTCTTCGTCCCTCTCTGCTCGCCGACCGCTGAGACTACACCGGTACCTCCCAGCCAATCGCTAGGGGTACTCTGCTTCCCCCTTAGCCCCTCGAGCCACAAAGGGGCCACACACTATCCAGATGGTATGTCTAGCTTCCCATCTCGCCTCGCAAGGCCAAGCTACCACTCCAATCCGAGCTGGAAAATCCCAACTCCCCACAAGTAATCAGTCAAGTCACAAATCCAGCAGCGTAACATTATGCGAACAGTTGATCCCCCTCTTCCTCATCTTCCCTTTCTTTTATAGAGTTTTTAGAACTCCCAACTTTCCCTAAATCACATTTAAATTAAGTTTTAACAAAAAAATATTCTAAATATTCTCCTTCGCACAAGTGTCGTCCATCCCCCTCTTTCCTCCAATAATTATTTTCTTTAAATTTCTTAATTGTCTCATTTCCCTCACCCACCTAGAGTTGCTCCTATAATTACTCCTAGGTGTTCCTAGATTCCCCTTCAGGTTTGAATACTTTCCCTAAAATGACGTTGCTAATTTAGTTCATTTTAGAAGGTTCTTAATTGCAGATTCCTTACTATGTTGACCTCGCTTCTTACCATAAGTTCCCTTCTTTCCTTTATTATGTTTCCTCCAATTCTTAGTTTCCTAATTTTTATTTTTCCCTTCTTTCCCCTTTTTTAATAAAGCCAAAATGGCAGTTGCGCTATTTAATCTTTTCCTTTTATTATTAATTTAATATCTTTYTATACTTTCCCAAGTTAAGAATTAATTTCTTCTTTGTAATTTTTAAATCCACTAGTTTTAATTAAATTCTTACTCTCTTCATTCACCCCAAGAATTTTAAGAAGACTAAACTATTACTTAAGTGGATTTTAGTTTAAATTTTTATTTTTATTTTTATAGGGCCTTTTCTTAAGGTTAAACAAAATTTTACCCTAGAGAAGTTTTAGACTTAGATTTAGATTTTGAATGGGGCGACAATTATTTAGGGAAGTTGTTTAAGAATTTCTTAATGTGTTAGAAGTATTAGGGCCATCTAGGTTTATTCCTTCATCAACATCAATGAGACGTTCCCTTCAGGATTCACCACGTGCTCCAAGGGTGCCACTCACCTCGTTCGTTTCTTTTGTGTGACGTGCCCTTCAGGATGCACCACATGCTCCAAGGGTGCCACTCGCTTCTTGTGTTTCTTTTGCACGACGTTCCCTTCAGGATGAACCACGTGCTCCAAGGTTTCCACTCACCAACTTGTGTTTCTTTTGTGCGATGTGCCCTTCAGGATGTACCACGTGCTCCAAGGGTGCCACTCACCAACTTGATTGATTGGTAGACATCAATAACCCCTGGAGTCAACACTCCACCAGGTGAACTTGTGGGAGACTAAGGGCTTCTAAGGAATAAGGCCCCCACCTTATTGCATGGCCCTTAGATTCATCGTGAGCGAATGTCAAAGTCTTCCCTCACGGCATCATGGATCATTTCGAACTAGGTAATCGTTAAGCTACAGTTCGAGCCACGACGAGAGTGCTAGTAGGCTGTGGTACGGCTGCTGCCCACGCCTCTCCGTCAACCCCTCTGGAAATCGTATGTGGACCCTTTACTCCATATGTGAGTTTGGTCGGCAAGCTATCATCAGCTTGCATCATCAAAAATCATGTCAGAACATGTCCACATCATATCATCAAATCAATGAAATATCACAGTAAATAAATCAACCCAAATAGAACACTCCCTGACTCAATTCGGAGTCCAAGGGGTTCCATCGATGCCTCTGCATCATCAAGGTCCAAAACCCTACACACTCAGTAAAACCGAGTCAATAGCACCTGTCTATGTCCAAGAAGTAAAACATCATGTCATCTATCATAACACATCATAATCAAGAATAAATTTTTTAATATCATAATAGTCCAGATCACCTGTGAGCAAGTGTCCTCAAAGAATAAGTTTTCTCAGTGCGCCAGAGCGGGATGTTACAACAACGATGTGCACTTGTGGATAGTATATGATTTAGATGCATCATTAAGCTTATGTCTTTGGGAATCATCATGTAGCTTGATGAAGATATATACAAAGCTTGAATAATTTTTCATGATTGTTAGTGTTCTCTATAATATAACATAAAGGCATTATAAATTCTTTCGTGCTTTTATATTTTACTATGTGCATAGTGGAACATGAAAATAGTTATTCTTTTAAATTGGTTGGATGAGTTTTTCAAGAAGGAAAATTCACTTATAGATATGAAAATATTTTTATTGGTGGGATATATATCAATAAAATATAGTATGATAGACCACTATATCTTTCTATTATAGTTAATCATACAATTTTACATACAAATGAAGGAAGGAACGAAGGAAGTGAAACATATCGTTACTTGTTTCTCGGTCGATTTTTCAATTCTCTTGCAAAAAAAATCAACTATATATATTAAAAAAATGCCATCATTTCCAATATTAAAGCCAATGAAAAATAGTAGGATAGACCACTCTTTCTTTCTCCTATAGGTATTCATACAATTTTACTTGCAAAATAAAGGAAGAAAACCATAACTTAAATCTTCGATTGTCCAACATCTCTCTTGAACTACTCTAGATCTAGCTCCAATTAAGGTGCTCCACTTGTTCACCTACACAACACATAGACAAACAAGACGTTCTTCAAACCGTCATGATATCACACACAAGAATTACATGAAAGAAACTATATTCTAATGATCAAACATATTGGCATAAACCAAAATAAAAATCAAGATACGAGATATCAATGAATTATTAGGAGTTTTTTTGGGGGAAAGAATATATATATATATATATATATATATATAAGAAAATGAATTACAACAATATACAATACGTTGAGTTCTTCTTGTCATATTACTTTATCCAATATCTAGAACTTTTCTCCTTAGCCACAAACTCACTTTGTTGAAGATGTATGACATTACATCGTATCAGAGTAAGAGTATAATGAAATATCTCACCTAGACTGTAATCACATTATTGTTAATGCCCAACACTAGAAAATGTGTATCAAGCTTAAGACAAAATAATGTTTTTTTGTTTCACTGGTGTAAGAATGGTTCTGTCTGTCTTGTTTTCTAGATGTCCATCTCCTATATTTGGCCTCTTCTTATAGATAATTAGAGAATATTCGAGATATACTTCATGGAATGTGAACCAAGTCAATACAAGTCATATAAAAAGTTCCATTCTCAATAATGCTTTCTTCCCAAAGGCATCTCTCATGAATAACCTTAGAACTCTCTAGTTCTCCATGGTATTAGGGGAGTACATGGGTTTAGTATGGAAAACATATGACTCGTGAAGGATTATCTATGAGGAATCCATGACTAGACACCCTTCTTCTAAGGAAAAAAGTAGCCATGGATTTTGATGGGTTTCAATGAGCAATTACTTTGGTATAAGTGTGATTTCATATTCATTAAACATTAAATAGCTTTCTTGCAAGGTATGTATTGGAAGATAAAAGTATTAAAAATAGGGATAAATTATTTGTTTTCTTAAAATGATGAATATCTCCAATGCATACTAGCACTTTGTAGTCAATTTGAAAATGTTTCCTTGTGCATAAGGAAAAACTCAATGATTTTTATACAATATGGATACAAATATATTGGAAAAAAGTTTGTACAATACGGATATAAATATATTGGAAAAAAATATTAATTAAAAGCAAATTAGTGTTACAATGTAAAATAAACTAAATGGGTCATACTTTGTTACTGTATACCTATTCATTATAGAATGCAATTATATGCGTTATCTATCATCCTTAAATACCATTGGATTTGTTGTTTTAGATTTATAACCATATCATAATTAAAAATATATTAGAAGCAATAAATGGTAAACTGAATCATTTCAAATTTTAAGTTAAAGATTGCAAACAATAGGTATAATTGTATTTTAGAATGAGAAGATTTCAAACAACAGGTAAAATTTATCATCGGGGAACCTTTGTTAAACAAATCTTTCAACTACAAGGCGTTAAGCAAAAATACCTTGTATAGTCTCCTAAAATGAAGATAGGTTTTTCTAGTGTAGATTGGTACTCTATAGTTAGTTTCAAGATATTGTTTTCACTTCAATAAATGCTATATACCTTCCACCTTTTTTTTTATCCGGTTACTATTGACATATTCAAGATATTGTTTTCACTTCAATAAATGCTATATACCTTCCACCTTTTTTTTTATCCGGTTACTATTGACATAAAAAAAAAAAAAAAAAATCTATGTGAATGGATAGTAATGTTTTTGACTCATTATTTTTTCTTAGTTTCAATTCAAAAATTTACACCTACATTTTTTAGTTGATATTTGTATAGAAAATATGATTAAAAAATTATTCTCTCAATACTTCAATAGGATTAGGAAAAATGTAATAGAGTAACCACCCAATCTATTTTTAATAAGAAAAATATATTTTAGACTTATTCATTTAATCATTCGATAGTAGTAAATTTATGAGTCTTATTAGTAATTCTATGAATCTACTTCCTAGAAATATTTTATAGAAGGAAATTTTTAGTAGGAGGAACCTTCTAGTAAATCTTCTTACAATTATTTCTTTCACACTAGTACATGAGACCTATTTTCTATAGATGGCTCCATACATAGAAACCAATCTATCTACTTAGAGTGTTAGGGTAGGATGTTAACATGCCCTCACCCTTAAAATAAGCATTTTCCGCACGTTGGAGAAGAAAAAAATTGTGAAGGATCTCTAGTGGTTCTCCTGTGGCATCCTAGGATGGTGTATCCTTCCACTATATTAGTACCTTGTAGATAGTGTGTTGGCATAGAAAATTCTCTCATTTTTCGAGGATGACCTTGAGATAAAACCAAATGGAACCTTGTTCATCCAGTTCTTGAAGGTTAGTTTTAATGCAAAAATTAAATATGACCACTTTATTTAAGTAGGCCACATGAAAGATTGGATGAATTTTTTAGTGGCTTAGAAGTTCCAATTTATAAGCTAGTATCCCAATATCTTTGAGGACCTTAAAGGGGTTATAACATTTTGTAGAAATATTCTAGTGGTGGCTGTCTTTGAGATAGGTCTACTTATAAAGTTACAGATGAGGGAACACCTCATCGATTATTTAAAATGGGATTCGAAATGATGTTGATTAGCCTATTTCTTTGTTTGATAATGAGTCACTACTTGCTTTTCCTTGAGAGTATAAAGAATGTTTACTTGAGTTATCAGGTTTTTATTGACCTCTGTTGTAGGGTCTATTCAGCTCTGTGAACTAGACACGTGTTGAGGGGGCCTCTTAGGCCTCATAATTTTTATCATACCTATGAATGTAATATACTCTAAAGTGGATAAATATATGTATAATGGATAAATGGGATTAAAAGGGTGATTAGTTGGAGCGATTGCAACTGCTACAACCATCCATATCATTCTATAAATACCTATCAAGCATGAATACAAGATGGTATAATGTTCTCCCCAATACATCTGTCGTGATGGTTTTATTCACAATGTAGTCTCTTGCGTGAATATTGGTTTGAAGTGGGCCTTCCATCAACTGATTTCATTGTCTCCTCCATGCTTGATCGAAGAAATTACGATATATTGGTGTACTGCAATCAATCTTGCACAAGAAACTAGAAAACCCTCTTTTTAAATTGGTTATTATGAAGCAACAAGGTGCATTGAGTGCAGACAAAGCCTTGCGAAATTAGCTGTCAACTGAATCGATTGAGATGGAAAGAGACTACTCTTGACTATTCTATTCTTTGAATAATAGAGGGTGTTTCTTGATATAGGATATTTCTCGCATGAATATAACCTACAAAAAGAAATAAATAAAATATGAGATGAATAAATCAATGCTCTTGGACATGAGGAAGAAATTATTGCTTGAAGAAACATAATGTTGAAGCTGGTAGAAAGTTGTATGATTAAGAGAGAGTTTTATGGATAAAGAAGAAGACCAAGATAATTGATGTGCTAAGTAGACCACTTGAAGGTTAACAAAGAAATATGAGTTCTCATTTGCAAATATACAAGCCATTTTTAGTGGATGTGTATGAAGCTTTGGCCAAATGGTACAATTATTGTACACTCTACACAACATGTTTAAAATATCGGGTTTTCTCTACCAAAATTGTTAAGAAACTATTGAGAGTAATGTTGAAAGAAACTGCTAGTCAACATCGTTGACTATCAAGACAACTAGTTGTTGAATATGGTAGTTCAATCATATATCAAAGGGAGGACCACGACCTAATCTTGTTAAAATAAGGTCGATTAAACCAAATCGACATGAAAATATATGCAAGTTGAGTGAGGGAAGACCTCACTGAATATTTGTGTAGACATGTTCATATAGAAATGAGCTTGCATGCACATATAAAGATCATGCATCTATTCTTTCTTTCAAAGAACTAGCTGAAAATGATGTGGCAAGTGTTGTAAACATGCCAACCAATTTCCCATGCGGCCACATGCACATGTATATCAACAACAATTAGGAATGTACATGCATGCACTCTTTTGTGAACAATTTGTGTAACTAGTGGATCTAATTATAATTAGCTTGTCTAACTATTTGAGAGATGCTATATATACAAGAATACCCATAGCATTGAGAGTGCAATGTGTGTAGAGTGTGTGAGAAAGAAACAATAATGTGGAGTGAAATGTGTATGTGAGGAGAGGATGGTTGTATGTCTGTAATGGCTATTATAATTCTCGTTTGAATAAGAAGAATATCAATTAGCATTGCCCCATGGTTTTTTCCAATATTGGGTTTCCACATAAATCACTGTGTCAATTGTGTGATTTCTTTTCTCGGTTTAATATTGCTTGTTTAGGCTCTGGATTTATGATTTTTTTTTTTCTTCCACTACCTAACAAGTGGTATCCAAGAAGGTAGAGTAGGTGTAATAGGTGAGCCAAGGCGAATTGTGTGAAGGTATCTTGTGAGTGAAAGAACCTTTAGATGTGTTTTTGGCATGTAAGGAAAAGAAAATTGAAGTACTTAGAAGACCAGATAATTTTTTTGTGAACAATGTAACATCCCACTCTTGTGCGCACTGAGCAAACTTATTATTTGAGGAAACTTTCTTGTAAGTAATCCAGATTATTATACCATTGGTCGTTTGATTATGATTATGAGACATTATGGATATTTTATTTTGTGTATTTACATAGACATGTTCTATTGATTGGGTTCTCCTGAGTGTGTAGGACTTTGGACCTCGAGGATGTAGAGGCATCGAAGAAACCCCTTGGACTTTGGATCGAGTCAGGGAGTGGACTATTGGGTTTTGATTGTTTATGATATGACATATGTACATATGATTAGATGTTATGATGATTGATTATTATTGTTGACATGATCTATTGATGATGCAGGGTGATGATAGCTTGCCGACCATACTCAGATATGGCATACAGGGGTCATGCATGACAACCAAAGACTTTGAGGGAGAGGTGTGGAAAGCATCCCTGCCACAGCCTACTAGCACTCCCGATGTGGCTCGAACCATAGGTTAACGATTACCTACTTCGAGAAGACCCACAATGTCATGAGGGAATACTGCAATAGTCTCTCATGATGATTCTAAGGGGTCTGCAATAATGCAATATCCTTATTCCTTAGAGGCCCTTAGTCTCCCACAAGATCGCCTGGCAGAGTATTAACTCCAGGGGTTTTTGATGTCTACCAATTCAGTCAAGAGGCAAGTGGCACCCTTGGAGCACATAGTGTGTCCTGAAGGGAACGCCGTGCAAGGAAAACAAAATGAGGCGAGTGACACCCTTGGAGCACCTAGTGCATCATAAAGGGCATGTCACATTTTTAACTAGTAAGTGAATAAACCTAGAAGACCTTAGAATGAATGATGTGTCAAGTAAGATTTAAAATGTTTCCCTAATAAAAATGTCACCTAGCTTACAGAAATTAAAATCTAGGTCTTAGTGACACCTGTGGTCAAAAAAAAAAAATCATAATTAAAAATGTGACGAGAAGGGGGTAAGAAATTCAATTAATTTATTAAAATCAAATTATTTTAGGGGATTACAATTTTAAAAAGGAAATGATTGTTTTTCTACATAGGTTAATTAAATTTTAGTAATTAAAAAGAAATAGGGGTAAAAGGTGGTTTTTCTACACTTGCTAATTTGAGTTTTAGATAAAACAATAATAGAGGGAAACTTAAAAAAACTAGGAAACTAAGGGAAAAAGCAGAAACATAAAGAAAAAGGGAAACAAAAGGAAAAAGCTAAATGAATAACTTAGTAAGGAATCTTTAATTTAAGAACTTTCCAATTCGAACTCAACTAGGAATTTAGTAAAGGTGTAAGTCATTTAGGAATGTTTTTTGGAACGTTTTTAGGAATGTTTTTTGGTGGGTGAGGGAAATAGGAATAATTAAATAAATAATGAATTTAATTTCTCGTGAAACTAGGCGGATGGATGACCTGTGTATGGGTGAGGTTTTTTTGAATTAAATTAATGAAAAATAAATCAAATGAGAATTTGGGAAATAAATCACTTAGAAAATATAAAAAAAGGATGGAGGAAGAGTATGGATCTGATTTTTATGCATAATTTTATGCTGAAGAATGTTTTTCTTAACTGACTTATCTTATGGGAGTTGGGATACCCATCTCGGGTAATCAGTGGTACCTCGACCTTGCGAGGCGAGATGGGAGCTAGTTGTTCTTTGGTATAGTGTGTGTGGACCCTTTGCGTCTCGGGGCGATCAGGGAGAAAAAGAGTACCCCTAGCGTTGACTGGGAGGTATTGTTGAAGTCACATCGCTCGGTAAGAGGGAGCTGGATGGAGCGTGCACGGGAAAACAACTCAGAGCTGTCACCTTGGGCTATGGTATTCATGCGATTAATTGAATGGTAGATTATTATTTTTCTTGCACTTTCATTACTGTACTTCTATGTGTAAATAAATATGTTTTAATCGACGTTTTAATCGAGAAATTAAATTCATCATAGCTTTATGCTCGCTACTTTTGAATTGATTTCCTTGACAACCCAATCCCTCATTTTTATGACTGTTATGTTTGTTCAATTGATCTTTATGAATATATTGTGCCTTATGATCCATCCTTATCCCTAGATCATCAGTCCATGCCTGAGAATTCAGCGAGGAGCTTAATCGACGGTCATCACTTCAGTGTTAATAGACCTATAGATTCTAATGCCCTACTTTTCTGTGCATGGATGATGAGCGAAGGATATTTTTTCCCAGCCTTCTACCATTGTTGATTGTTCCGAGTTGATTTATTGTCTTGCGCCTTATTGCGATTGAATACCTCTGATTATTTTTTATATTTTCTCTCTGCGAATAGCTCAATACCCTCTACGTCTTTTTATCACCTCTGCAGTTTTAGAGGGTGTTTTATTCTCTGCTATTTTAATGATAGTTCCCAACTCTTAAATGGATAAATCTCAATGTTTGTCCATTGAATGAAGGAGTTTTTCTAAACTAATTGTGACTGTGATTTTGATTTATTTATTGACAATAACCGATTGTATGACAACCCTTTTTTTTCTATTGGAGACTACGATCGAACCTTCAGACATCATTTTTATTTTAGCTGCTTCTTGGACTGAGAAATTGCATGATTTCATTATATATTAAGAGAAAAGTTTTACTGCGATTTTACATGCCGTATGGTCTGCAGTTTCATGGTTGTATTTACTACTTTCAATGCCCTGTTTTGTTGCGTTTTGATGGCTTTTCCTCCACCATTTCATGCTTCTAATTACCAACAAAAATGTGGTTGAATGTTGCATTTTAGTAGAACCTTACCAGAGTTGATTCTTGGCATATCCCATCACCTTGATTGTTGAATTATCTACATCTTTATATTGTTATGGAAAAATTTTACAACAACATTTAATGAAAACAAAATTTATGGTGTACCAGTGTTTTTACCCATCTATTGGCTACTATTTTAACCTTTTATTTACAGTGAATTTACCCTTGTATTCTCTGCGATTTCTTATAACAAACACACCGAAATTATTATATTAAAATGAAACAAATTGATTGATAAAGCACATACAACGAATGTAATGATTCTTGACAGTGATTTCAATTACTATTGATTTGTGTATTATGATTTCTTTAGACTGCAAACTTACCATTCCTAGACTGCAAATTTATTGCATTTATGATTGTGTTAAATATTATTATTTTTATAGCTGCATTATCAATTGATTATATATCTACATTTTATGTTTATGAAAATGTTATAAATTATTCATATGACAACGTTATCAACAACACCTTTAATAGCTTTCAATTTTACTTAATTGAAGTATAATAATAAGACACATAGCGATAGCAATACAACATCTATTCAAATTGTGTCTTAGCATAATTAGATCATGTTTCCACATATTGATATACTGTGAATTCATCCTATATATAGTCTGTGTATTCAGTATAAGTTTAGACAATGATTTCCATTGGTGACTGTGTGAATGGGTGACTGTGCAATCGCTTTAATTAGACAACAAATTCTATTTTTGATGACCGTGTGAATGAGGGACTGTGTAATTGCATTAAATAGACAGTGATTTTCATTTTTTGGTGACTGTGTCATTGTTGTGGTGGTAAAGGTGGTGTGGTATGATGTGTGTATGAAAACATTTCCTTTTAGGGGAAGAGATATATGTGGTTGTTAAATCAATAGTTTTCAAAATTAGTGTTTAATGTTTAAAGTTAATTCTTACATGAGATTGTTAAATCAATAATGTTTAAAGTTAATATTTAATATTTAAAGTGAATCCTTACATGAGATTGTTAATTCGATAATGTTTAAAGTTAATGCTTAATACTTAAAGTTAATCCTTGTTTGTGATTGTTAAATCGATATTTGTTGCACCGAGACAAATATAGTTACAATGGAATTGTGAATTTAGTCACAATAAACTTTTGGATTTGGATTTAGTTACAATGAACTATTGTTGAATATAGTTCTAAAATTTAAATTTGGAATTGGTTGCAATGAACTGTTGTTGAATAAAAATTTTAATATGTAAATATTGAGGTAGGCAAGGCGTCACCAGGGGATAACCAATACATACTAGAGAATATACTTCTCACTATGCCAACATGGCGTAATTCATCATCCCACTTCTCATTATACTAGTGTTATTAATGATCATGTTAAGTGCTTATATTAATTCTCCTTTGCAGTGCAAACTAAAACAAGTAGTTATCCCATCAATGGTAAAGAAGGATCAGTTTACAGAACACATGAGTTATGTGGTTCTAGGAATATAATGTGATGTATGATTGTTATAGTAGTCAGATCTCCCAGTGTCATATTCATGTTGTTGACTTGTCGATTGGGGGCTAGGGTTAGTCGTCAGGTGTTTAGATCTAAGTATATTTGATCTCCTAGCACGTTGAATTCAACTTGTGTTGAGGGTCCAGTTATGATGTTGCGCCATGGTTGTTTTCATACCTATCACATGGCAACTACATGATTCCTGATGAAGGGATCATTGCACGCCCTAAAGGATAGAGGCGAATGATAACTTGGACAGATTATGTGCTTCCCGTTGTGGGCATTTTTCGTTGTAGTTGTTGTTGGTGTTTGGGTCGTAATGCCGTCATGAATTTGGTTTGTGCACCATAGAGGTTCTAGTACTAGTTTTCGATGTCATTGTGTCGGGATTGTGGATGTTGTCTTTAGCTTGTAGGCATTGTCTTGTTTGTGTTGGGCAGTTAGTCGTTTCCTTCTTTGATTTACACATATTTTTCCTAGTTGCTTGTTGTGTTAGTGCATTGAGTCATATTTGTCTATTGCCTGATCGGTGTGTGTGTGATCGTCGTCAGGTTGTGCGGTCCAACTTTTGTTTCGCTACCTTCCTTCTTTAAAAAAAAAAAAAAAAAATTGCACTTTTTGCTTCGCTTGTAGTCATAACAATTGGATTTGTTACAAACAAACAACATGATCAAGTGCTTTGTAGCACATTGGCGCTCCCTAGGCAGTGTTAGAGGTGCGTTGATGCTCCAACACTTAAGAAATATATTTTTTCTCCACTACAACATGCTCAGTTCATGCACCACATAATTCCATAAAATCGATGCTCCCTTTCCACACTCAAAAAGTGCTATCATCCAACAATGTGCACCCGCTCACAGGTGTACAGGAGCATCGATCCAAAAAAATAAAGATAATTTAAAGTTGTTTTTTGGTAATGGTTGTGAGATTTATCAGACATGGTCATGATATTTTGTCTTATTATGAACTTATGGAGAATCGAGCTTTAATAAAGGTGACATTTTTATGTGAGAGGTGGTTTAATAAAAAGTGAGGGCGAACTTCGATGTTTGGTAAAAAAGGATTTTTGAGGTAAACAATATTTAAAAAGAAAAATTATTTTTATTAAATATTTTGGAGTTTATACCATTATTCCTCCACATTAAAAAAGGCTCATTTTTATAAGTAGTTCTTTTGGAGTTTTCTACCAATGGAGAAAGTGCAGAGTTCTAAGATTGAGGTGGAGAAATTCAACGATAAGAATATCTTTGCGCTATGGAAGCTCAATATGAGGGATATTCTTGTGTAACAAGGATTGCAAAAGGCATTGGATGGAAAGACAAAGAAATAGACAAGCATGATAGAGGAGGAATGGGAAGATATGGATGCAAGAGCTCTGAGTACCATTCGTTTGTGTCTGGAAGATGAAGTGTTGTTTAACATTGTTGAAGAGGAGACAAAAGTAGGTTTGGAGAACATAGTGGAGAGTATTTATATGACAAAGTCCTTGATGAACATAATCTTCTTGAAGAGGTAGTTGTACATCGTGCAGATGAAATAAGGTACAAAAATTTCTGATCACTTTAATTTTTTCAATACTCTAATTTGTCAATTATCTAGTATGGATGTAACATACGAAGATGAGGACAAGGAGGTTACACTACTGTGTTAGTTTCCTGAGTCTCGAGATCATCTGGTCACTTCTATGTTGTTTAGCTCAACATATGCCATTGATTATGAAACTGTTGTGGGAGCTTTGTTTTCTAAGGCGATGAGGAAAATATCTAGTAAAGAAACCTGAACAACATAAGAAATGGTGGTTAGGGTTGGATCTACATAAAGAGGGAAAAATCATAGGGGTACATCAAGGTATAAGTCAAAAGGAAAGAAGATTAAGCATAAATTTTGGTTCTGTGGAAAATATGGGCATCTCAAGAGGGATTGCTGGAAAAGATAGAATGCATCCAAGGAGGACTCCATAAAAGAAACAAAGGAAGTTAATTTAGTTGAAACAAGTTTAGGTTTTGATTCATGTATGGTTGACGAGGTATTATGTACTTGTGATGTTTCACATCAACATCAGCATTGGTTGTTAGATTCTGGTGTGTCCAACCACATGTGTATTCATATAAATTGGTTATCAACTTACCAATCTATTGATGATGGTGTTTGTTTTATGGGAAATGATTTTTCTTATAAAATTGTTGGATTTGGTAGCATCTGGATTAAAATACATGATGGTTATGAAAGAACATTAACATATGTAAGGCATGTACCTGAACTGAGAAAGAAATTTATATCCTTGGGAGTTCTATATTCTGTTGGTTACAGGTGTACAACTCAAGGTGGAGTACTAAAGGTGTCTAAAGGCATCTTAGAAATCATGAAGGAAAAGAGGATCAAGAACCTTTATCACCTTGAAGGAAGGAAAATAGTAAATCAAGCAATGGTATCATTTGAAAATGTAAGTGACTCTGTTCATTTATGGAATCAACACTTGGGTCATATGAGTGAGAAGGGGCTTAAGGTATTGGTTGATCGTAATTCACTTCCAAGTTTAAAGTTTCTAAATTTGAATTTCTACAAGTATTGTGTTTTTGGAAAATAGTGTAGATAGAAGTTTAAAACAAGAAGGCATATAAGAAAAGGTATCCTTGATTACATTCATTCATATGTTTGGGGACCATCCCATACATTTTATTTTGGAGGATTGTCGTATTTTAAGATATTTATAGATGATTACTCAAGAAAGTTTTGGGTCTATTTACTTTAAAGAAAAGATGATGTATTTGATAATTTTAAGCAATTCAAAGCTTTGGTTGAAAAGAGCACTGACATGTTAGTCAAGTATTAATGAACACATAATGGAGGTAATTTTACATCTGTAGAATTTGAAAACTATTGCATGGAAGCTAGGATCGAAATACATAAGACCATGGTTTATAATCCTCAACAAAATGGTGTTGTTGAATGCATGATAAAGACTCTTCTAGAGAGATCAAGGAGCATGCTCAGTAATTCCAAGATGCAATAGGAATTATGGGTAGAATCATTTCTTACAGTATGTTATCTGATAAATCGATCACCATCATCTGCAATAAACTGTAATATTCCATAAGAGGTATGGACAAGTCATTCATGTGATTTTTCAAATATGATAATATTTGGATGTGATGATTATGCTCTTATTTATAAACATCAACATTCTAAGTTAGATCCTATATCAAAGAGATATGTATTTGGTGGTTATGGTGATGGATTTAAGGGGTACATATTCTGGGATCCTACTCCCCACAAACTCATCATAAGCATAGATGCAGTATTTGACCAATACTCACTCTTGAAATGAGAAATAATAGATGTTGAAGTGAGACAAGAACATGTATCGCAAGTTCAAAAAATTCAGTTGGAAACTCAACCATCTTCAGAAAGGGATTAACATGAAGAAGTTCCAGAAGAAGAAGATGAAGATGCATAAAATATCCAGGAAACTGAAGATATGCCTCAACCATATCTAAGGAGATCTACACAGGTCAGTAATCCTCCTACAAGGTATGGTGATTATGCTTCATATGTGGCTTTGGTTTCTATAGATGGAGAACCTAGTTGTTTTCAGAAAGAAATTAAGGAATTTGAAATTCCTCAATGGAAAAAATATTTGAAATAAGAAATGGATGCATTAGAGAGGAATAAAACATGGGACCTGGTAGAGCTTCCAAAGGAAAGGAAGGTTGTCAGTTGCAAGTGGGTCTATAAACTAAAAAAGGGAACCATTGATAAAGTTGAAAGGTATAAAGAAATATTGATAGAAAAAGGGCATTGTCAAAAGGAAGGTATTGATTTTCATGAGATATTTTCACCAGTTGTGAAGCTTGTTTCAGTTCGGGTTGTGTTAAGCACTAGTTTCTTTACTTTATATTGAGTTAGATCAACTAGATACTAAAAAAATGTTTCTACATGGAGATTTAGATGAGGATATATATATGGAACAACCAGAAGTGTTTGTTCAAGATTGCAATAAGAGGTTTGTTTGCAAACTCAAGAAGTCATTGTATGGACTAAGATAGTCTCCCAAACAATGGTACAAGAAGTTTGATTCCCTCATGATGAGTCTAAATTTTACAAGAAGTGAATATGATCATTGTGTTTACTTTCAAAAGTTGGAAAATGGCATGTTTATTATTTTGGTGTTATATGTTGACGATATGCTTGTGGAAAGAAAAGGCATGGTCAAAATTAACAGGTTAAAGGCCTAGTTGGCTAGGGCTTTTGGTATGAAGGATCTAGGAGCAAGAAAACAAATATTGGGCATGGATATACACATAGATAAGAAAAATGATAAGTTGTGGTTATCACAACATAAGTATGTGGAGAAAATGCTCATGTGATTATGTATGAATAATGTGAGACTCATAAAGATCCCTTTGGCTTCCCATTTCAAGTTTTCTTCAGGTTTATGTCCTAGTAATGACAAAGAAAAGAATTATATGTCTCATGTACCATATGATAATGCGGTAGGAAGTTTGATGTATGCGATGGTGGGTACTAGAACAGATATTTCACATGCAGTTGATTTTGTTAGTAGATACATGGAAAATCTAGGTAAATAGCATTGTGCAGTAGTGAAATGGGTTCTTCAATATCTTAGAGGAAAAAATAATTATTCTATCACAAAAAATAATTACTCTTGCAGGAGGACCTATTAGTTGGATGTCAAAGGTTCAAAACATAGTTACTTTATCCAGTACTGAGGCATAATATATGGTTGCTTCACATGCATGTAAGGAGGCAATTTCGTTGAAAGGTTTGTTGGGTGAGTTTGGATGGATGCAGGACAAGGTAAACGTATTTTGCAATAGTCAAAGTGTTACTCATTTGGAATGTAATAAAATGTATCACGGTAAGATGAAGCACATTTCTATCAAATACCATTTTGTAAGAAAGGTGGTTGATGAAAGGGGAGTGGCTTGGAAAAGGTCCATACAAAAGTGAATTCTGCAGACATGTTTACGAAACTAGTTTTGTTAGAGAAGTTGAGATGGTTTTTAACTTCTCTTGGGTTGTATAAAAGGTGATGAATTAATGAGGGCATGATATATCAAGTAAATTGTTGTCAATGTGGAGATTGTTGGAAACATGCCATGTTAAGCCCTAATATTGGCTCATTACCCCTTAATTGGGGCATATTATATTAGTAATGTTATTTTATTTATGTCTTCTTTAGGCCATTAGTTGTAATTATACCTCCTAGTCTCCTATATATACCAAGGATTAGCTGTAATTATAACTCCTAGTATCCTATATACCAAGGAGACATGGCTCTTTCATTTTGAATCTTGTACTAGGTAATTGATTTAAGTGGGTAAAATGAGGTTTCCCCCCCCCGAAGAGGCTTATTATCTGAAATTATCTCGCTTTCAAGGCATTGAGTACTTTTCCTGCGTTTTTCTATGCTAAGGGCCGATGTTTGGTTCTAATATATGCAGGCCTAAGCTCAAGGTTTTGGGTTTTCGCTGCTACATCTCAGACACTATGGAATTTTCACTATAATCCTTTTTCTACAATGTTTCGTAAGGAACGGCTTTAAATGGACATTGGGTATATATATCAAGGCATCGCTAGTTCAAATTTATCTCCCCGAGTCTTTATACATTTGTAGATACAAAATTTTATGTCCAAGATAGGGTTCCGGAATCATCCTCAAATGAGTCATTGGTGGAAATTGTTTATAAAAATTTCAAATGCCTTTCAGACCCTGAAATATGAGGCCATTTACATGTAAACAAAGTACCTCATCGCGAAAAAGTTCATTTGGGTCATCTTAAATTTTCAGATACACCTTGTGTAAGATAGGGTATCCACTAGTCCCATTGGGTCTCAAGAAGGTGTTCCAAAACAATCATAACTTCTGCTATAAGTATCCAAATTGAGGGACCTAGTTTCACCGATTTCGCATAGTCTGTATTTTGTGTGTGAGTTTTATAATTTTATGTCAATTATTTTTTTGCGAGGCATGCTATAAAAGTGATCTCCTGGAAAGGACAAAATCGACAACTTGTGGAGAAGTTACCATAAATCACCCTAGCCATCCAATTTTTATCGTAACCTAAGTGGAATTACAGAGAAGAAATATCGAGAACTACCTAAAAGAAATTTTCATACCCAAAAATGGAGATAGAATAGAATAAATATTGTCTTAGCAAAACTCAGCCTGCTAAAAGTGATAATTAGCCAACATGCCACCAAAAGGGACCCTTCTACACCAAATAAGCCTCCAGAAAAATCCTAATTGGACTCTTTGATGAAGGTGAAGAAATGCTAGGGACATAAAATGAACTACAAAATAACATGGACTAAATGGAAGCTAAGTTGGATACCAGATTACCATGATTCAATGGCTAAGTTACTAAGATGGCAATGGGTTTAAGACGCTTGGAAGTATTGGAAAAATTTCGTAATGGTAGTACATGTTCTAAAGTAGAAATGCATCCCAGAAAATTCAAGGATGAGGACACATGGAAGTGGGAAACTGGCAATGGAGAAACCCAACTTCTATTTTGAAAGACCAACCATGTTCCTAAGACCGATATGAGGAAGTTTGATTGGCAAAGACCCAATCACATGGATACTTTGCATGGAGCTATTCTTTGATCTCCATAATGTGCCACATACACAAAAGGTATGAATTGCTTTTATATTTAGAACCTAATCACACTGTTGGTATCGATGTCTCTTGGCTCTCATAAATAACTTGTCACTTGGACAATTTCATGAAAGAAAAATGATAGCACACTATGAGGGATACAAGGGAGCAGCCACCTTCTTAGCCAATTGATAAATCTCAAGAAAAGGGTCTCTATTACCAAGCACATTGAGAACTTCCCAAAGATTGAATATAAAGGTAACCTACATTCCGTGATGAGTACCTTGATTGATGTATTCATAGGAACTTTAAAGGATAACATTCAACACATGAGGTTCTGGAAACCAAATCACGGGTGTTTTACTTAAGGTGGCAAGAAATGTTGAAAGTAAAAATATGTATATGGCTACTAGAAGGACCTATCCCAACATCTCTATAGAGAGAGAACAATGTTCTTCTCCTACACTCAACCTATAAGGTTGGACAATTCCCAACAATTGTGAAAAGAAAAGGTTTATGCTTTAATTGTAACAACAAGTAAAGCATTACAAGTGTACAGGAGAAGAAATTATTCTACATAGATCAGGAGGGAAGAAGAATAAGAACAACAAGAACCATCTCAAGATGAAAAACATAGAAGCAATTTCGTCTTCAAGAGTTGACTCCCCAATGATATCGTGTAATGCATTTGTTTGAATTATCACTCCTCAAACCCCAAGATCAAGGATACATAAAAAAAAGGTAATAGTCCTAATTGAGTTCCTGGCAAACATCATAATAATTTCAAGCACTATAAATTAGCCAAAGATCTCAATTGCTTTGTATATCCAAATGAAGCTCTCAAGTAATGATTGAAGATTTGAGGAACTATCAATTGCTCAGAAAATGCAATAAGATCAATATTACCATGGGGAATATGTAATGAATAGTCCAATGATTTATATACCCATGGTGGTGCAGATGTTGTACTAACTAATGGTTATAATCATTAGGAACAATAGCTTTAATTTTCAAGAACTTTTTTTTTTTTTTTTTTTTTTGTAAAGAAATTGAGCTAAGAGGTACTGCTGTGGAGTCCTAAGGTGATAAGCCTAACCATTACGACAAAAATTATTGAAAAAGGGGCAAGGCATTATTGTAATATACTATTATGCTCACTAGATGTTCAAACATCTAAGCTATCTATTCCCTCAAGATCTCCAAAGGATCATTGATACATTCCAAAGTATTTGAAGATATTCCCAAGCAATCTAATCGGAAATCATGACTGCAAATTCACCTTAATTCCTGGAGGCACTCCTCCCAACATCGACCATATAGGATACCCCACGCTTCTAAGAGTGAAATGAGCACATGGTTGAAGAAATGATAGAGGCTAGCATTATTAGACCTAGCCAAAGTTCTTACTCGCATCTAGTGGTAATGGTATTCAAGAAAGATAGCTCATGGCATATGTGTCCAGATATAGAGAGCTCAAAAAGATCACTCATTAAAGACACAGTTCTACCTCGCCATTGATGAATTGTTAGATGAACTACATGGAGAGAAATCTATTTCAAAATCAATTCCATTCAGGGTATCATTAGATCAGGACGAAGGGAAGAAGATATCCCAAAACATTTCAACTCATGAAGGCCATTATGAATTCTTTATCATGCCTTTGTTCCATAAATGCACCTTCCACATTCCAAGGGCTATTGATGAATCTCTATCAAGCCTCTCGAAAATTTGTGTTAGTACTTTTGATGATATACTAATCTATAGTAAGTCTTGGAAGGACTAATATAGTAACATGTTGACAAGGTGCTACAACCACTAAAGGAACAAATAAACTATATGCCAAACCATCCAAATGTTTTGGAGTAAAGGAGGTAGATTATTGGGTCATATTGTACCTCATAAAGGTGTCAAGGACCTTGACTCCAAGTTAGACCCTATCAAGATTAAGGCTATGATGGACCTGCCAATTATGAAAACAATAAAAAGTCCGAGGATTTTGGTTTGACAAAGTTACTACCGCAAGTTTGTTTTGGAACTAAGGGAAGAAGAATAGAAGCACCTTTAATGACACTAACTAAGAAGGATGAATTCTCTTCATGGACTCCAAAGGCAACTAAATATTTTGAACAACTTAAAGAGGCAGTGTGAAAATCTCATGTCTTGACCACCTTAATTTCACAAAAAACTTTATTCGGAATGTGATGCCTCTGAAATGGAATTGGTGCTATCCTAATGCAAGAAGGTTGGAAGGCCCCCCGGCTTTTGAAAGTCAACCACTCAAGGGAAGGGACTTACACAAACCCATTTATGAGAAGGAAAAATGATGGCAATACTACATGCATTGAAGAAATGGAATCCTTACCCAATAGGTTGTGGCACTTCTGCTGGTCAAAATGATCATGATAGTCTTAAATTTCTGAACAAAGACTATCTTCAAGAACAACAAAATGGGTAACCAAAATATTGCGTTATGATTTTGAAATCGCCTATAAAAAGGGGAAGCAAATGTTGTGGTAGATGCACCCCTCAAGAACGTATGAATATGTTGAGGCCTTTCTTTAGGCATTCCTTGATCATCCAACCCAATTGATAATAAAGTAAGGGGATGAATGGAAAAATGATGAAAAAAGTGTGACTCTCATTCAAAGGTTGCACAGATTCCAATCGGTGATCGACATTTTACATGGAAAAATTACTCAATATGGTACAAAGATCATGAGGCTTATGTAAGAACCCCAACCCCAAACAAAAGGTACTATTGAATTGCACACCTCTCCGGTAGGAAGGGCACCAGACTTTTGAAACCCACCATAGAGTCAAGAAGGATTTTTTGGGATGGCCTTAAACTACCGCGTTCAAAGGTTTGTGGTAGAATGTGTGGTTTTCCAACAAAAATAAGGTGGAAACGATTAAGACCCCGTGTCTTTACAACCATTATCCAACCCAAGTCAGCCCTAGGAGGAGATTTCCATGGATTTAATGCTTTGGTTACCTAAGTCCTGGGAAAGAGTGTCATCATGGTGGGATTTTTTAGACTCCATCTAAGTATGCACACTTTGTGCACTATCTCATCCCTCTGCTAGTACTAACCGCCACACCACATTCATGGAGACAGCTCTCAAAAGCTACATGGCAACCCAAATATTATTGTAAGTGAGAGAGATCCCATCTCACTGGACAATTTTGGACATAATTCATTTTTTTTGGGTACCTAATTGGCTCATAGCTCAACCTATCATCCCTCAACTGATGGACAAAACCAAGATAGTGATCAAATTGTCCGGAAGGCTACCTCGTTGTTCATGATAAACAAAACACAATGGTTCAAATGGTTACCCCTATGTAATGGTGGTATATAACATCTCCTTTCATACCGCAGCAAAAATGACACCATTTATGGCACTCTTATGGATACCACCCTCCTTCCATCACTTTGTCTAAAAGAAAAATCTAAGGTTCGTTGGAAGATCACATCGGTGAATCAAATAATAAATTCTAAATTCAAAGGACAACCGACCATGGCACAAAAATCAGAGATGAAAACAAATGCGTGATCAACATCGTGAGTGAAAGAAGTTTTGAAGTAGGATTGGGTGTTTTTTAAGACTACAACCATACAACAAAAAGTCCCTCAAGCAAGCCAAGAAAGATACATAAATTATCACCAAAGTACTATGGACCTTAAGGTGTTGCAAAATATTGGAACTATGAGATACAAATTAGAGTCACCACATCTTCACAAGGCACCTAATTCTTCCATGTTTCATGCTTAAAGAAGAGTATAGGCGACAATATCCGCCCAAACCATAATAACGTAACTTGACTAGAAGTAAAAATCGTATTGGATCTTGAACCTATCATTGACACAAGAATTCGGCAACTGAGGAATAGATTCATTTTAGAGTATCTCATTGAATGGAGGGAACTACCGGCTGAATATTCCACATTCTAGGATATATCTTTATACGTATATATCCAGAGTTACCAAGCATCATGGACAACACTTTCACAAGGAGGCATGTTAAGCCCTAATATTAGTAATGTTATTTTATTCCCCAATTAAGGGGTAATATATTAGTAATGTTATTTTATTTAAGGCCAATCTTAGGCCATTAGTTGTAATTATACCCTAGCTCCTATATATACCAAGGAGACATTTTCACTTTTAATCATCTTGTACTCATCATTTAAGTGGGGTAAAGGAGGTTGCCCCCATGAAGAGGACTATTATCCTAAAGATCTCTTTCAAGGCTTTGAGTACTTTTTCCGAGGTTTTCTATGCTATATTGATGTTTGGTTCTTAACATGCCAAACTACCTCTCATGCTACATGCAAATCAATCCATATTAGGAATGTGTGCATGTATTGCATGCACTCTTTGAGAGATGCTTATATATATGAGTACATCCATAAACGGAGAGTTCAACATCATTTAGAAAGTGTAGGAAAAGACACAATACCATGCAACCCATTGTGGGAGGAGAGGATGGTTGTATTCCCGCTGATAGCTATTGTAATTCTTGTTTGAATAATAAGAATATTGATAATCATTGTCGGTAGTTTTTTCCCAGACAGTCGGGTACATAACCGTCAATTGTGCGGATTGTTATCCCCGCTTAATCTTGTTAAGAGATGTACCCAATCGACATATGTTGTTGGATCTAATTCAAACAATAATGATGTATTCTTCAAGTGGAAATGTTTAATCAAAGGGAAGCATCCAATTCCATCGCATCAACACACCAAATAAAGATTCACCATTTTGGTGTTGATAGTTTGCTAAAGAGACCTGTTGCAAGTTGTCGATCACTTATTAAATAAATTGACCACATATTTTGAATGTTGGATGGATGAATGGCTAATGATGAGGAAGTCAAAGTCGAAGTGTCAGCCGTATCTTTAACACCGACTCTCTGGTCTCATTTTCATTTACGATCCACCCTACTTCTCCACTATTGGCGTACATTTACAGTTAATGTAATTCTAAACACATGGAATCGATAGATTGATGCAGCTATGGTTACCATTATGCATGATGAAGAGAGGACATAAAGTCTTTCTGGCACCCCTTCTTTCCTCTAGTGTCTGGATATACACTCAATACGGTCGAACACTAAACTCTCCACTTGCATTTCGATTCAAGGGTTTGAAAAATTACCGGAAGAATGTTGACAACCGACATTTCAACAATATGTCAATCTTGAAATCTGCTTGGAGGACATGCATTGGTTGACTTGAGAAAAGGAGAGGACGTCAAGGGATGATTTGCATCAAATATGATTTGCATCAAATATGATTTGCATCAAATATGATTCAGTTCCTCATATCTCTACATCAAGAAATCCCAATCCTCTGGTGAAAAATGTCAAAATTGGAGTAGCTACACAACGAAGAAATGCCAAAATTTTTATATTTATTCATGGGCCATAGGTTGGTCGACCTAGACTACTGATTGATGTTCGTTGCAGTCTTGTTGGTGATGGTTGACTTTGGATTGTTGGGCGATAGATTCTCTATGCACACCTCGACATCACTTCTGATGATACTTGCAAACGTTTCCATGCTATGCTCGTCGACACCGAAGTATCATTGATGAAATCTCTAAGTTGGACCTAAACCTCAATTAAAGTAGGTCGAATGTGTTGGAGAAAGGTAGTCGACTTGGTTGAATGCCATCCAGAACAAGAATTAGTCTCTGGTTTTTTCACAAAACAGAGTTAGTGGATGCATTAATATGAGAAAA
>SNQJ01S0121224.1:16093-33321 GCA_010110895.2 Picea sitchensis
CTTGCTCCAACACTCTATACAGAAGTTGATATAGACCTTGAACGACCCTACTTTCTGATAAAAATAATTTAAATTAACAATCAACGAATAAGGGATTCGGTAAGGACATGAGTTGGAAAAATGATAGAGGCAGAGGTTCATTTTAAAATCATAAGATTTACATTTTATTAGGCAACAAAAGATGATGCATAAATTGATAAAAAATTTAAAGAAAAAGGGACCTTAAGTTTATACAGAGGTTGTCAATGGGTGGCAACGAACATGGAGATTTAAGTAGCTAAAAGTTTTTCAAGCACGGTAGCACCAAGAACGCAGAACCGTCTGAACTCACTCCAACCAATATCCAACACTCAATGCGGTCCTGGGTTCGGCACTTAATCCGGTCCTGGATCCGACACTCAATCCGGTATTATTATTTCTGACAATTAAATTAAATTTAAATCTACCTGCAAACAATTTTCTAAGTGTAGTCTTAGAGGAAAGGTCATAGATTGATACAGGGTCTGTCAAGAAGTGGTAGCAACAGGTAAGAGGTGAGTGAACGTGTATATGTCTATCCAATCAAAAAATTCAACTCACCCTTCTTGGTGTCAACTCTACGATGTTACCACTGTTTTAAAACGTGGAAAATCAATGCAAAAACAGTTAACTAGAAATGAAAAAACCAAACACGAACATGTTTAATAACACTGTAATTTCAAGAGAGACGTTTTTCATACGAAAATTAATATGAAACCTGATCTGGCCCCTAATCTGGCCCTCGATCCAACCCCTAATCCAACCCTTGATCCAAAACTAAATTTCTGAAAATAATTTTCGAAATTAAAAAAAAAAAAACAGGTAACAAAAATGAAAAGTTTAACAGATGGACAAAAAATTAATACCGAGTTTCTCATTGATGTAGAAATGTACAGGTAGGTTCATCGTTTATTAAGATTTAAGGAATAATAAAATTTCTTGAAGTATGGAAAGATAAAAGAAAGAATCACATGATTAATTTATGGATTGTTCATTAGGTGGGAAGCACCCAATCGACATACCAGTCAACACCAGATTCAACGCACAAGCCCACTCATCAAAACATAGTCAACCCAACAACCAACGCCCAAAATCCAAGCCCAAAAACAAAGAGGAGGGAAGAATCCACAAATAAATCATTGTGCACAACGTGAAACAAAACAATATGGACTTCTACGAAGAACAGTGACAGAAACTCGATTGATCATTTCCTGTGGCGTATATATATATATATATATATATATATATATATAATTGACAATCCAATTCATCTGGATTAATTCTGTACTCAACAAACTAAAACCGGATCTGATATTTAACTGACAATGATTTACCTAGACGAAAATGGGATTCCAAAACAGAAAATCTTGAAATCCAAATCACTCAGAGACACAAAGGAATTCCATCTAAATTAAGGGGTCTCCACGAATTTATTATTCCAGGAACAATTTTAACCATACACAGTGAAAACGAATCTACGATTTTGATTAGGGAAAAGAGGTTTAACAACAACATAATTAAAAATTATGAAAACATCGTAAACATAGTTTTGTTCTTAGAAATTGAAATCCGCATTAGTAATCATGAGGTTTATTCATTATTCAGGGTTTTTCCCAAACACAACCATATATAATACACAATCTTCTCAACATGCAACACGAGACATTTCTGCAAAAACCACATCTATAAAAATAATAAATTAATTAAAACTCTGATATGCAATCACTCGCAACAAATAAGAAATGAGAATTATGTATGTATATATCCGGACAACCATTAATCATTTTGAGAAATCAAGGTGACGACAAATTTCAGAAATTTATCTTCTAGATTTCAGTAAAATCTTTCAAGGACTTGTCGATTCAAGTTTATAATTACAATCAGTTTATGGAGAAATTACAAGAACTCTATTATACAGATTAAAACTTAATACAAATTCAAATATCAAAATAAGAGTATCGTAATCGATGACGAAGAAATCTGAAGATGTTCTTCAACAAATGACGCTCCTTCCTTTCTCCCACTTGCTAATCGTTGAGACTTCACCGGTACCTCCCAACCAACGCCAGGGGTATTCTTCTTCCCCCTTAGCCTCACGAGCCGCAAAAGGGCCAAGCACACACACAACCATAAATACTCTAGCTCCAAGCTTACCTCGCAATGTAGAGCCACCACTCTAGATGAATCTTGGTATCCCAACTCTCACAAGTAAAACCAGTGAAAAATAATTTGGTAGCATAACTTTACCAATAATGCATGTGATCCTTTCCCCTCTTTACCATTTGATTTATAGGAGTTTCCTTAATGAAAACCCCCACTTGCACAATTAATTCACTTTTTAAATAGATAAATTATAATTATTCCCCCCGTACACTTGTCACCCTTTCCCCAAGTTGCACAAGTAATTCGACATTTTAATTTAATTAAAGTCAATTTCCTTCACCCTTCCTAAAAGCCCTCCTTAATTTTCTCCTAGTTGTCTCTTTATTCCCCTTATTCCCATTTAATGACTGACGCCTTACTAAATCTGAGTTGAGTTAAAATATGAATCTTCTTCTAGTTAGATTAGTGTTAACTAGACTCTAGATAGCTTTCTATGCGTACCCATTTTTTCAACTTTATTCCTTTCTTACCTTAAATTCCAATTTGGTATTTTCTTGCACATATGTGTATTAAATCAATCTTTAGGTTTATTTTATTTTTCTTAATTTCTTAAATTGATTTACCTCATGCCTATTTTGATTTAGTTAATAATTTAGTTTTAGTCTTCTTACCAACTTAGGCTTAATTTTTGAATAGGCTTAGACTTTCATTTGGGGATTCACAATTAATAATTTCAATCATGAATTAATTAATTAAATCCAACAATTCTTAAAGATTTTACAAGGTTTAATTATTCGCTCAAGGTTTTATAGACCACCTAGATTCATTGACTCAAGTTTTATTTCCGTGACGTTCCCTTCAAGATGCACTCCGTGCTCCAAGGGTGCCACTCACCTTTGACTGGTTTTGGTAGTTGTCCAACCCTTGGAGTCATCACTCCATTCGGGCGACCTTGTGAGAGACTAAGGGCTTATAAGGAATAAGGACCCTACCTTATTGTGCGTCACTTAGAAATCTTCGTGAGCGATTATCTCAGTTTGCCCTCACGACATCATGGACCTCTCGAACTAGGTAATCATTAACCTACAATTTGAGCCACGATGAGAGTGCTAGTAGGCTGTGACAGGGACTCTACCACACCTCTCCCTCAATATTTGGTCTATGTGCATGGCCCCTTTACTCCTTAGGTGAGTCAGATTATCAAGAATTCATCAGTCTGCATCCATCAATGGAACACTGTCAATGATCCATTTACAAAATCATACTATAATCGATCATATGCCACATATGCATACATGAAATACTCAAACCAATACAATCCACTCCCTGACTCAATCCAAATTCCAAGGAGGTCCATTGATTCCCTCAGCATACACAATCCGTCAAGTGTCTTGCACACTTAGGGAAACTTGTCAATAACATATGTCAATACGCATGCAACAAATAACATAAAAATCATAATCCATCAACATCATCATAAGAATCCATAAGCGAAACAAATAACCATGTACTATAATCGGATCACTTGCACGCAAGTGTCCTCAAAGAATAAGTAAATAACATGTGCTCGCAAGAGTGGGATGTTACATACACTCCCTCTTGTTTTAAACTTTGTCCCGAAGTTGTACAGTATATAAAATGCAGTAAAAATGTATCTGACAAGATCTATATGTCTAATTTACCAATAAGTAGGGAAACAACTGACACATATCATATGCGTCCTCTTAGGTATCCGAGTGTGGACTATAATTGTCCCACTGGACCTTGACCTGATCGACTGTTCAACGTTGTAGTTGTCGAATGCGATGGTCCAGAATGTGGATTGGCTCCATCGTGAGTGCACCCTCGTTTGACACCTGCAAACAAATCATGTCAATCACATGTGTAGGATCACTAACATAATGTCTCAAAACAGATACATGAAAAACATCGTGCATACACCTCAAAGAATCAGGTAAGGCTAGTCAATAGGCCACGTTCCCTTTCCTTTCCACAACTTTGAAGGGTCCCACAAACCTAGGAGAGAGTTTAGCACCCTTTCCAAACTTGATTGAACTCTTGTGTGGTTTCACCTACAAGAAAATTCGGTCGCCAACTTCATAATTGCGGTCAACGCGATGCACATCAACGTAACTCTTCTACCGATCTCGTACTTCCTTAATTCTTTGTCTTATCGTTTTCATTTGTTCTTCCATTTCTTGGATCGCTTCAAGTTTGACCAGGACCCTATCCTTAAGTTGATCCCAGCTCAATGGCGTCTGACAAAGTTACTCGTAAAGAAAATCAAACAGTGCCATCTTAATGGTACTTTGATAGCTGTTTTTGTATGAAAAATCTACGAGTGGCAAGAACTATTCCAAACGTTTCTGTTGGTCCATCACATACATAGGCAACATATCTTCCAAAATTTGGTTCGTTCTTTCTATTTTCCCGTCTGTCTAAGGGTGATACATTGTACTAAAGTTTCGTTGTGTCCCCAAGGCCTCTCAGGAACTGGTCTGAAAATGTCCTATAAACACCGATCCTCTATCGGATAAGATCCTTTTTGGCACGCCATGCAATCTCACAATCTCGCTGATAAAAAATCTATCTATGTATGGCACCTGGTATGTCGTACGCACATGGATAAAATGTTCACTCTTCATCAAAGTGTCAACTACCACAAAAATCGAGTCGTGCCTCCTTACTGTCAGCGGTAATCCAACAATAAAGTCCATCGAAATGACCTCCCATTTCGATTCTGGAATAGTGTGTGGCTGTAGTAATCCTGTTGGATGTCTATGTTCAGGTTTCACTTACTGACATTCTAGACATCTCGCCACATACCTAACTATGTCTGCCTTCATTCCCTTCCATAAGAATAAAGGCTTAAGGTTTGCCTTCATCTTCGTGACTCCTGTATGAGCCATGTACATTGTTCTATGAGCTTCGCTTAAGATCAAACTTCTCAATTCGTCGTTAGGAGGTACATAAATCCGATTATTATACCTCATCAATCTTTCGTTTTCCAATGTATATCCTTCAAACTTTGGTACCATAATGGTGTCTTGTTTGATATTTTCCTTAACCTCTTTATACCATTCATTGTCAAGCTGTATAGTTAGAATATTTTCTCGAAGATTTGTCTGAAGAGGTATCATCGATAATATGCATGGTCTTCGACTCAACGCATCTGCCACTTTGTTCATTGTTCCTTTTATCTAAGAAATCTCAAAATCGTATTCGCTAAGCAATTCTGACCAATGCCTTTGTCACGTGTCCAAGTCACTCTGCGTAAATATGTGCTACAATCCACATTGATATGTTTTTAGTTCGAATTTTCATCCAATCAGATAGTGTCTCCACACTCTCAAGGCATACACAATGGACCTAGTGATAACCTGATCTCAAGTTGATCTTTGAAAACACCATTGCGCCTTTCATTTGATCAAACAAATCATCTATTCTTGGAAACATATACTGGTTCTTGATCATCACCTTGTTCAATTGACGATGTCAATAAAACGTCTCCACGACCCATCCTTCTTTCTTATGAAAATAACAGGCGCACCCCAAGGTGACACACTTGGATGTATAAGCCACAAGTCCAACAATTCATGCAATTACATTTTCAACTCCTGTAACTTAGGTGTTGACATCCGATAAGGCATTCTTGCTATCGGTTCAGTTCCAGGTTTCAATTCGATTGTAAACTCCAACTCTCTTTTGGGCAGCAAGCCCGATAACTCTTCTGGAAATACGTCAACAAACTCTCATACTACCGAAAGGTTTTCTAATCCTTCCACCTCGCCCCTTTTTCTTAGAGCTAAGGTTGCATATAAATTACATCCTTTGCGCATTCTCTTCTGTAGTTGTAGGGAAGAAATGAATCTCAACGGCACTCCCTGGTTTCTTCCCACAATCACTATTCTCTGCCCCACATCATTGATCAACTTAACCATTTTGTATTATAGTTGAGTATCACATCATGCGATTCCAACCAATCCATATCGATCACTATGTCATAATATCCTAAGATCGTGACATATAGGTTGGCCTTCATTACAAAATCTCCCAAGTCAATGCTACAGTTCGTAACCTTTCCTCCAACCTTCTGTTTGGCACTCGAAGCTGTTTCTACGTATCTAAACTCGTCCTGATCGAATACCTTTACCTTAATTTTGTTTATCGTTGCACTAGAAATAAATCTCTCTGTAGCACCATGCTCTATCAAAATACTAAAGTTCTGATAGACGATCATACTTGACGTCTCAAGCATAGTGGGCTAGTGCTGGGCCTGACAATTATTCACCGCTGCATGATTCCTCTGGGCCTTTCCCAATCTCCAATTGTAGTGGGTCCTGTTGATTCGACTGCTTTGGACTTCTCAATAAGACAATATTGTTGGTAATGTGGCTCTCCACATGTCCAACATCCGGTCTTCGGTCCAGTACTCATGTTCCCCGAAGTAGAAGATGCTTCGTTCTTGATGTCGTCTTTCCATTTGGTCTAGAAGGAGTCTTTCCCTGACCCACGCCGCATAGCTCTTCCTCATTTATGAGGGCCTTCTGGACATCATCATGCAATGTATGAGGCATTAGGATCTGTACCTTTGCACACATGTTTAAGTTAAGGTCAACACAAACTTTTCGACCTTCAACTTCTCCGTGTTCAGGTGTGGGGAATACCTAAGTATCTCCATGAATCTGGCCTCATACTCTAGCACCGTACAACCACCCTATCATAAGGTGTTGAACTCATTAAGTTGATGCTCAATGAATTCCTCCGATGAATACCTCTCCTGGAACTATTCCTCGAACAGTTCCCATGACACGTCTTCAATGACCATGTTTAGCTGAGGTAGGAGCGTATTCCACCACAAACACTCCCCTTCAGTTGAAAGACCGCCATGCAGACTTTCATGTTGGAGGTGAAATCATGAAGTGTGAAGCACATCGCCATGTTCTCCAACCATGCCTCGGTGGCTGAGCCGTCCGTGGCACCCATGAACTCAGAAACTTAACTTTCTTGAGTTCCTTGTGTACACTACTGCTAACTACTGGAGGACATTGTGAACCCTTATTGGGTCCAAATGTCCTTCCCTCATCTGATCAAGATGACTGATCAAGCCTTCAACATCCTCTGAAAGGATCTCATCATCCCTACCATAATTCCCACATCGAGATGCTCCTCCTCAACAGTCTTCCCATCCTTCTAAGGATAGGATTCCTTTGGCATGGATACACTCAAAGGAGGCATACCTCATCTCCCCACACCACGACGTCTACTCATCTGATGTTCTATAACCATGATTGTAGCCTGGACAATTTCAAGATTTATTAATGATGTGATTTTGATCATTTGTCTAACACAGTGGAAGCCGTAATGGTCCAATGTTGTAGGGTTTAACCCACTCTGATACCATATGTAACAACCCCTCCATTATGACAACAATTAGTGATGTGTGTATATATATATATATAAACAAATGAATTTCCGACATGTGACATGCGTCACAACATAAATTTATAACTACTCAACTAACTTCATCACAAACAACAGAAATCAACATCACTATTATTCAATCAACCATATCTCAAATGATAACATAAGGAAACTACCTGCCCAACCTATCCTGCATTGTTAGGACCTCCAAGACACATAAGCAACACTCAAGTCCAAGATTGATCTGATTGATTTTGACCATTTAAGGTCTTAAGAATGGTGACTATTCTGAGGAACAAGGAAGTACCTAATTCCCATTAATTCAATCATACGCCTCTATTCAACTAGAATTATCAGCATACTTAACCATCAATTCATCATAGTGCAAATAATAATCTACTCTACTTAATAAATCTTCAAGCAACATTGAGTGTAAATGAGTAAGAGGCTTTTACATAAAGAATAATAACCCAAAGAGCATAAGTAAATCTTAGTCTCGTGTAACTCAACTATGCATCTTCATATTAAGGAATATCTTCTAAGAATATATATCAGGAATCTAAAGGCTAAAATCATATATTCATTTGCAATGCACCACAAGAAGATCAATCCTCTTAAGCAATACATTAATTTAGATGCTACATTGGATTATGTATACAATTTATAAAACTAATAAAATCAATCATAAATGGCAATTAATAAAAAGTCTACTACTTGCCTATCCATTTAAAAAGAACTAAGAGGTTCAATCATAACAACAATATGGAAGGGTTCCAAGACTACCTTACATTTCCATTGCAAGGAAACTATGTGAAATTAATCATAATTAGCAATCATAAGCATTTAAGCTACATGGATACGATTAAATAACCATGAGAAGATTTAACCTTATTAACTATATATATGAATATTTAGTGTTGCTTGCCTATTCATTTATAATTTTTAAGAATCATAAGAAGGTCAATCTTCTTGAGTCATACCTACCGACTTCATACTTTCTTATATTACATAACCATTTAAACTATTAAATAGGTCAACATAATACTAAACAAGGTAAGGTGTTGCACTAACCATTTTTCTCATATTCATTTAAAGGAACTAAATAAGATCTCTTATATTTAAGAACTACACAGGTTTCTCATACAAGCTTATATATATATATATATATATATAAGGAGATTAAAGGAAAATCAACCACTTCACAACTTCATTCAAGAGTAGCCAACGATTTTCTATAAATCTAATCCAACCCTTGATTCGACGCCTATTTCGACACTCGATACAGAACTTGATATGGAACTTGAACGACCCTACTTTCTGATAAAAATAATTTAAATTAACAGTCAACGAATAAGGGATTCGGTAAGGACAAGAGTTAGAAAAATGATAGAGGAAGAGGTTTATTTTACAATCATAAGATTTCCATTTTATTAGGCAACAAAAGATGATGCATAAATTGATAAACCTTTTAAAGAAAGAGGGACCATAAGTTTATACAGAGGCTCCCATTGGGTGGTAGTTAACATGGAGATTTAAGTAGCTAAATTTTTTTCAAGCAGGGTAGTGCCAATAACGCAGAACCGTCTGAACTCATTCCAGACCATATCCGACACTCAATACGATATTAAAATTTCTAACAATTTAATTTAATTTAAATCTTACTACAAACGATTTTCTAACTGTAATCTTAGAGGAAAGGTCGTAGATTGATACATGGTCTGTTAAGAAGTGGCACCGACAAGTAAGAGGTGAGTGAACATGTATACATCCAACCAATCAACAAATTCAACTCACCCTTCTTGGTGTTAACTCTACCATGTCACCATTGTTTTAAAACGTGGAAAATCAATGCAAAAACAATTAACTGGAAATGGGCAAACCGGACACGAACATGTTTAATAACACTGTAATTTCAAGAGAGACGTTTTTCATAAAAAACTTAATCCGACTCTTGATTTGACCCTTGATCTGACCCCTAATCGAGACCTTGATCTGGCCCCTTATCTGACCCTTGATCCGTCCCTTGATCCAAAACTAAATTTATGAAAATAATTTTCAAAATTAAAAAAAAACATGCAACAAAAGCAAAAAGCTTAATGAATGGACAACAAATTAATACTAATTTTCTCATTTATGTAGCAATGTACATGTAGGTTCATCATTTATTAAGCTTTAAGGAATAATCAAATTTCCTGAAGTATGGAAATATAAAAGAAATAATTGCATGATTAATTTATGGATTGTTCATTAGTTGGGAAACACCCAATCGACACACTAGTCATCACCAGATTCAACGCACAAGCCCACTCATCAAAACACAATCAACCCAACAACCAACACCCAAAATCCAAGCCCACAAAAAAAGAGGAGGGAAGAATCCATGAATAAATCACTGTGCACAATGCGAAATAGAACAATCTGGACTTGTACTAAGCACAATGATAGAAACTCGATTGAGGATTTCTTGTGGTGTATATATATATATATATATAATTGCCAATCCAATTCATCTGAGTTAATTCTGTACTCAACAAACTAAAATTGGATTTGATATTTGATTGACAATGATTTACCCAGACAAAAATGGGATTTCAGAATAGAAAAGCTTGAAAGCCAAATCACACAGAGACACAAAGGAATTCCATCTAAATTAAGGGGTCTCCGTGAATTTATTATTCTAGGAACAATTTTAACCATACACAGTGTAAACTAATCTACGATTTTGATTAGGGAAAAGAGGTTTAACAACAACATAATTAAAAATTCTGACAACACCGTAAACAAAGTTTTGTTCTCAGAAGTTGAAATCTGCATTAGTAATCACGAGGGTTATTCATTCTTCAGGGTTTTTCCTAAACACAACCATATATAATACATGTAACATGAGACATTTATGCATAAACCACATCTATAAAAATAACAAATTTATTAAAAATCCGATATGCAATCACTGGAAGAAACTAAGAAATTAACATTTTGTATGTATATATCCTAGCAGCCATTAATCGTTTTGAGAAATCAAGGTGATGACAAATTTCATAAATTTATCTTCTAGATTTCAATAAAAGATTTCATGGACTTGTCAATTCAAGTTCATAATTACAATCAATTTATGGAGAAATTACAAGAACTCTATTATACAGATTAAAACTTAATACAAATTCAAATCTCAGAATAAGAGTACCATAACCGCCGACAAAGAAATCTGAAGATGTTCTTCAACAAATGGCGCTCCTTCCTTTCTCCCGCTTGCTAATCGTTGAGACTTCACTGATACCTCCCAACCAACGATAGGGGTACTCTTCTTTTCCCTTATCCCCTCGAGCTACAAAGGGGCCAATCACACCCACAACCAAAAATACTCTAGCTCCAAGTTTGCCTCGCAAGGTAGAACCACCACTCTAGATCAATCTTGGTATCCTAAATATCACAAGTAATACCAATCAAAAATAATTTGGCAGCATACCTTTACCAATAACCCGTGTGATCCTGTCCTCTCTTTACCATTTGCTTTATATGAGTTTCTTTAATGAAAACCCCCACTTGCACAATTAATTCACTTTTTAATTAGATAAATTAGAATTATTTCCCTCGTATACTTGTCACCCTTTCCCCAAGTTGCACAAGTAATTCCACATTTTAATTTAATTAAAGTCAATTTCCTTCACCCTTCCTAAAAGCCCTCCTTAATTTTCTCCTCATTGTCTCTTTATTCCCATTTAATTTTTGATGCCTTACTAAATCTGAGTTGAGTTAAAATATAAATATTCTTCTAGTTAGACTAGTGTTAAATAGACTCTAGATACCTTTCTATGTGTACACATTATTTCAACTTTATTCCTTTCTTACCTTAAATTCCAATTTGGTATTTTCTTGCACATATGTGTATTAAATCAATCTTTAGGTTTTTTTTTTTTTTTCTTAATTTCTTAAATTGATTTACCTCATTCCTATTTTGATTTAGTTAACAATTAGTTTTAGTCTTCTTACCAACTTAGGCTTAATTTTTTAATAGGCTTAGACTTTAATTTGGGGATTCACAATTAATAATTTCAATCCTTAATTAATTGATTAAAGCCAACAATGCTTAATAATTTTACAAGGTTTAATTGTTCGCTCAAGGTTTTCTAGGCGAGCTAGATTCATTGACTCAATTTTTGTTTCCGCTATGTGCCCTTCAAGACACACTCCGTGCTCCAAGGGTGTCACTCGCCTTTGATTGGTTTTGGTAGTTGTCCATCCCTTGGAGTCAACACTCCATTTAGGTGACCTTGTGAGAGACTAAGGGCTTCTAAGGAATAATGACCCTGCCTTATTGTGCACCCCTTAGAAATATCCATGAGCGATTGTCTCAGTCTGCTCTCACGTCATCGTCGACCTCACGAACTAGGTAATCATTAACCTACAATTTGAGCCACGTCGAGAGTGCTAGTAGGCCGCGACAGGGACTCTTCCACACCTCTCCCTCAATATCTGGTCTATGTGCATGGCCCCTTTACTTCTTATGTGAGTCAGATTAGCAAGCATTCGTCAGCCTGCATCCATCAATGAAACACTGTCAATGATCCATATACAAAATCATACTATAATCGATCATATGTCACATGTGCATAAATGAAATACTCAAACCAATACAATCCACTCCTTGACTCAATCCAGAGTTCAAGGAGGTCCATTGATGCTCTCGGCATCCACAATCCTTCAAGTGTCCTGCACACTCAGGGAAACTTGTCAACAACATCTGTTAATACACATATAACAAATAACATAAAAATCATAATCCATCAACATCATCATAAGAATCCATACGAGAAACAAATAACCATGTACTATAACCAAATCACTTGCACGCAAGTGTCCTCAAAGAATAAGTAAATAAGATGTTCTTTCAAGAGAGGGATGTTACAGGAACAATAGTTTGTGGTAGCCCAAAATGAACCCAAATGCGCTCAAAAAAGAATGCCACCTATGTATCTTTATCCCCCTTGGGTACCTCCCTAGGTACCCCATATTAGCCCCCCTAGGTACACTACATCTGCTATCATACTCTTCTTATAGAATGCTAAAATGACCATCTTAGAGAACTAATCAACAACCACAAATACAAAATCATTACCATGTTTGGTTGAGGGAAGACCTAACATATCATCCATGGACATTGACTCTGAAGGTTTATTTGGAATAGGTAGAGGAGTGTACAACCCTTGCCTCTTGATGACATGTTTAATAATGGCACAGGTGGTGCATGATCTAATATACATGCCGACCTCATTTTGGACCTTTAGGAATTAGAAGTACTTATGTTGTGTTGCCATTATTTTCTCCACGTCGAAGTGCCCTACAATCAAATTGTAATGTGCCTCCCTAATAAGCTTCTCACACTCGTCTGAAGGAACATAGAGATGGACGATATGCCATAGAAGTCCATCATCAAGGTGAAAGTATGAAACTTGTTTACATATGTTGATTTTCTAATATGTAGCGGTGAAGTCAAGATCATGGTCATACAACTAGGGCCTCTCACAAGTCTCTTATCCACAATAGTTAAGCATTGTGATTAGTGTCACAACTAGAGGTCCAGTGAAACAATTTGCATCTCGATTTTTGTTGCCCTTCTTGTACTTGATGTTGAAGTGGAATTGTTAAATATATGCAGACCACTTCTTTTAAATTGAACAAGTTTCAAAAAAAATATTTTATGTAGTGATATTGATAATTAAAAAGTGTTTAATTTTTAATTATAATTAAAATATAATTTAAAGAGTATTCAAATTTTAATTTAATAATAGTTATTATATTTTATAAGATTATTTATAAGTGGAACATTTTTATCTTGGTCACCCACCTTCTCGAAAAGTAAAGATAAATATTTAATATTTTATTTTACTCATAGAGATTATATTTTTATGATCTAGAAACTAAAATATTTAATATTTTATTTTACTCATAGAGATTATATTTTTATGATCTAGAAACTATTCATTTGTGTATTTTTTTAAATAAAAAAGTTAATTTTATATTTATTTTGAGAAAATTTTATAATATAAAGTATGTATGTTTTAAATTAAAAAAAATTAATATATTTTTTGAAAAAATATAATATAATATACATCTCTTTTTTTTAAATATGTTTCTATTAATTTGTTTATTTTTATAAAATCAAAAAGTTGAATTTATATTTATTTTGAGAAAATTTTATAATACAAAAATATGTATTTTTTAAATTAAAAAAATTATTATATTTTTTGAAAAAATATAATATAATATACATTTTTTTAAAATAAAAAATTAAAATTTAGAATTATTTTGCTAAAAGAAATTATAATATATAAAACTGAATTTTAACCTTGAAAGATTTATAAAAAATAAAACAATATTTATCCATATTGCAAAGAGGTTAGTGATTATTTGTTGGACGCAGTATGTAGATGATTACTTTTGTTTTTAATTTTTATATTCAAAATTGTTATTATAAGTTTATGTGAGTTATGTCTTTAAAGCAGAGGGGTTTATTAAATTTTTTTATATGAAACAAGTTTTTAGTGAAAACATGTAATTTTTTTATAAGTTTATGTGATAACGTGTTTAAGATATTGTTGGTCACATGTTTATTTTGAGAATGAAGTCTATTTTAGGTGTAAGTTTATTTTTGGAGAAGGATCTGTTTTGGGGAAAGACCTATTTTTGGAAAGGAAGACTTAATTTTGGAGCACGCGCAACAGGTGGAAAGAAAGCAATATGCATACAAAGAAGGAAAAATAACATGCAAAAGGAAAAACAACATGCAAATGGAAAAACAACGTGGCGTGTAGGTAGACAAGCCTAACCATGACAGGGTTAGCGTTTTTGATAAATATTGTAACGACTATAAGCTATAAAGTAGTATAAATAAGGACCTAGGAGGTCTAGTAGAGAGAGGTTAGTAGAGGAAAAGAGAGTTGATTATTATGATTTTGTGGGTTGTTGATTGTAATAAGTTTTGTAGAAGAGTCGGATAAACTATCTTTTGGGGGTTAGGTCCCAGGATGAGGAACCTGGTGTGATCTAAATCCACCTCAAAGAGGATTATCACCCTCCTCTTGATTGTATTACTGAAGATGTAATGCACGCACCGCAAGATTTTGCAGTAGAATAAATAAAAGAGCAAATAAGCTAGATCTTTGTGGACGTAACCCTAGGAGGGGGTGAACCATAATAAACCTTGTATTCTATGTGATTGTTAATGAATGCTTAATTTCTGTTGATCATTAGCTTATGAATGAATGGTTAAAGTAGCTATAACATCATGCATGCATAGGTTAAAAGATGAATAAATTAGGGAAGTAATGATTAACAAAGATAATGCACATGAAATAAAGAACACAATCACAGATACCCACTCATTTCTAGACTATAAACACTTTAGTATTGCAGTCACCCATGAAAGCTATCTCAGGTGAGACTGTGTTGTGCACCCTGTGCACAATGTTTCCTTCTGGTTTACCAGGAAGGCCGATAGTTTTTGAGGGTTTTGTTGGAAACCTGTTGAGATCCGAACCTAGGTCAACCCAAGAAGAAGTGAAAGACTAACCAACAAATGGTTTCGTTTCCCGTTGTAACTACAAATGATTGAGTGGATAGGATCTGTGGAAGAAATGCACGAAGAATGAAAGTATAGAAGGGAATGCTCAGGCCATGGAATCCAACGAAGGTGGAGATTGAAAGATGGTTGAAAAAAAAGGAACTTGAGTATGCACAAAAGGACAACAAAAACCCCAAGTTAACACCGCGCAAATATATCGATAAATACGTGTTTAGCGACTTGCATGAGGTATTTTTCTGTGATTTCCTGCATTTATTGCAGGAGTGGTTATTGAGGTTAAAGGACAACTTCCCTACAAATCGAATTAGACAACTAGAGTGGAATCACATGGAGATCCCGCAGTTACAACAAGTTAATAACAAATTTACGCACACAATAGATTTCTGGTTAGACAATATCGTTGTAGGATCTATCACCAAATTTGCAGTAGATACTGTGAAGTCCTTCACCGCAATAGATAAATATTTTCTAAAGGGACCCAGAGGTAGGTACATACGATTGTTGTATACTTCAATCAATATTTTATTGTATGACAACGATGTGATTACCATGGAATCAAACAACTAAACTCCCCTGCGTGCATGGGTGAGGGGGGGAAGCACTGACAAGAGGTTGAGATATGGAAAAGGAGATGGATAAAGGAAAGAATAAGGAGGCCATGGAACCAATCATGATGGAAGAATACCAGATAAAGAAGTTAATGGAAAAATATGGAAAGACGCGCATCAAAATACCGTACCAATATAAAATGAATAACAAGAAGAGAGCCATAGAAGATAGAGAGGGCTTGGCAAGCGATGAAGAAGAGGTAGAGGATCTCTAGGATGTGGAGAATATTGAGAAAATACCGCACACAAAATATGAAAGGAAAACAGGAGGTCCAAGGCCAGGAACATAAGGCAAAACTCCAATCCAGATTACCGTCAGTGTGGAACCTACAACTCCATGTGTGACTAATACACCAGAAAGAAGACCATCTTTTTGACAATCGCGTTTTAGTGGAAGAAAACAAATAGGACATGTATCCACTCAAGAAGCATCAACCGGGGGAGCTAGTTTAGGAAGTAAAAATCAATTATCTACACTGCACGGAGGCAGTAGTTCAACACATTTCAAAATGGCAGGACACGATCCCATGATCAAATTACCAGAATTTCAGGGAGAGGCATCAAAGGACCCTAAAAAATACTTATTCATATGTGAGAAGATATGGGAATAAAATCAGATCACAGATGAGGATACAAAGCTCACACAATTAGATATCACACTAAGAGACCGCACACTGGACTGATACATGAGCCTAGATGTAAACAATTCAGAGGGAATACGAAAGACTATTGCAGACGAGAAAAAACTATTGGAAAACAAATTTCAGAAGCCCAGCTCAAAAGACCAGTACATGAATGGAATGATTGAAATCAAGTAGAAACCAGGTGAGTCTATTTGGAAGATTGATCATAGGTTCAAATGAATGAAAGGCAAGTTGAAATATGCAATTACTGACATGCAACATAGGCACTTATTTGTGAACTCACTATTACTACACTTGAAATACCCGTTAAGACAACATAAGTTCCAAACATAGGCAGATGCTCTACATGCAACCTTACAATTGGAAGAGAACCAATATCAATAGACAGATCCAACAATAGAGGAGCTAAAGGAGGATTTGAATAATATAACATTTCAACTTAACCAAAATAAGGGAAAAGAAAAAAGAGAAGTTGTTTGGTGTACCCTATGCAAGACATAAGGACACCATAAGAACGAATGCCCAACTTTTGCGCAGTATATGGCGATAGGGGTGCCAAACCCATTGCCAACAAGAGGACCATGGTGCGGGATTTGTAAGACATATGGGCATGATCCATATCATTATCCAATGATGAAGAAGTATAAGACAATACCAAAATGTTCATATTGCAATTTTTGCAAATCAGTGGGTCATGATGATAAGGATTGTAGAACGATGGAACTGATGAGAGAAAGAACTTTAGATACTTATAGTGATTAGGGGATCAAATTTTGCTCAATTTTCAAAGTGCTCGGAATGCGACGAAAACAGTTCCATTGCGTCCGTCTCGTCTTCCTGATTCCGGCG
>SNQJ01S0121226.1:0-27063 GCA_010110895.2 Picea sitchensis
TCTTCCTCTTTGAAGACAACATCTCTACTTACAATGACTTTCTTGTTTATAGGATTAAACAACTTATATGCCTTATATTATTCATCATACCCAATTAAAATGCATTTTTCACTTTTATCATCAAATTTACTCCTTGTTTGTTTAGGCACATGTGCATATGCAATGCAACCAAATATTTTAAAATGAGAAACACTATGATGCTTACCACTCTGTGCTTGTTGAGGAATCATGTCCCTCACAATATTTTTTGGACTCCTGTTTAATATATAAACTGCACAAGCTACTGCTTCGGCCCAATATTCATTAGATAGAGTCTTGCCTTTCAACATGCTTCTTGCCATATCCATTATTGTACAATTCTTCCGTTCTGCAACACCATTCTGTTGAGGTGTATAGCTTTTAGTGAATTGCTTCTTTATTCCATGATACCTGCAATGCTCCAAAAACTAATTTGACTTGTATTCTCCTCCTCTATCTAATCTTAATCTCTTAATGGATAGACCACTATGTTTCTCAACCAATGCCTTGAATTCCTTAAACTTGTCAAATGTTTCAGATTTGTGTTTAAGGAAATAAACCCATGTTTTTATGCTATAATCATCAATGAATGTTATAAAATATATGCTCCCCCCTAATGATGGTGTTTGCATTGGATCACATAAATCTGTATGCACAATTTCTAAAGGTGCCCAAGCTTTATATGACATTTCTTTTGGAAATCTTTTCCTATGTTTTTTGCCCAAAATGAAACTTTCACATGAACTTATTGTTGCTTGAATAGGTGGTAAACCTCTTACCATTTCATTTGTTTTCAACAAACACAATCCTTTAAAGTTTATATGGCCTGTTTTTCCTGAGTTTATACTTTAAGGCTGTAAAGCATACCGTCAAGGCATCCGTAAAGGTAAAGGTAATTAAAGGGTAAGAATAAAAAGCAAGAGTAAATCAGATTCAGTTTCTCAATTGCCTCTGTCTAGCTTCCCGTTGTTCTTGGATGCTGATATCTCTCTCAATAGCAGCCCATGAACGTTCTAACTCAGCCCGGTTAGTTGTTGTTTTCATAATAGTGTTAAAAAGGTTTAAAGCAATGCTAGTTTGATCTTGGAGGCCAGGTTCTACGTTGGGTTGTCTATTACTTGGGACAGTCATGGAAAATAAAGTTTTAATTAAAATTTTAAAAGTTTTTGATAAATTGTTGCTCCAGTTTTTAAGGGATGAAAATAGGAAAAATAGTTTTGAAATTCAAAATAATAATATAATAATAGTTAAGGCCGTTTCATGGACTTGAAACAATTTTGAGAATAGTAAAATAACAAAGCAATACTGCTGAAAAAATATGAGGCTTTAATCATGAACGAATCTCATATTGTAACAGGAAGTAAAGAGGAAAACGTGATTTCTAATGAAGTGTTAAATATAATCATTCAAATGATCTACAGGTCTTAAAATTACTGGTAGCAATTTCAGAGGAAAAAATGTAAATAATTTGATAACCAAATCAATTCAAACTACAAAAGATTTATGAAATAAATTTATAGTTGATCATTCATTAGAAGGACATTGAAAAAGAAACATAAAAATTGTAAACAGGGTTAAAGAACACATAGCTTCAAGTTGACAGAATTCAAAATCTCGTCTGCATTATTTATATCACAATGGATGGAAAACGTTTTTTAATACAATCGTCTCTCTCAAAAACAAAAAGCCCTTTATCAGTCTTGTGAAAACATATTTATACATGTTCATCAAATATTTTTCCCGTTGGTGATTAACCAACTTCCTAAGAGTACGGTTACATGGATGAACAATGTCAAACCGTTTACATTTCTTTTCTAACTGCTTTATTATTTTAATGATGAAAATATTCAAAAGAGTATTTCATGTCTGTTTTGATGAACCTGTTCCTTCTGCTTTAAGACAACGAACACATTTTCCCAGGAACTGTACTAAAAATCTGGGAGCTTCTGGAATATCCTTTGCTTCAAATAAGAAAAACTTTCTCTGCAGTTCTGGCAGACAATCTTCAATTATTTTCCTTGTGAACTTAATAGTTTGCAACTTTAAGCTTGGCATCATTATCCATTTATTGATTTCAGTGACATTGATTACCTTTATTTTTTGGATCTTCACCTACATTTCCTCCAACTCTTCTTTAAATATTAACTGATGCTTGGCAATATTAATTTCCCCTAACAACCCGGAACAGTCGTTTTTTCCAATGTTCAAAGAAGATTTTTCTAAAAGATCAAAAATTCCTTGACAATCATCATTGACCACTCTAGTTATTCTTTTGTTTTCTGCAAGGTCTGCCTCCCACACCTTGAGTATTACATCTCCTTTAACCTTCTCTGAAACAGATAGTTTTTGAATATTTCGGACCTCCTCCTTCGTTGAAAGGGCCACTGCTTTTCGGAAAGTCGTTCTAGCCGCTTTTACTTCTCTTTCTTTCTGGAGAATATCTTCCAAGGATTTATTAGTTTCCTGAAAGTAATTTTGGACAAATTCCAGATTAAAAAACACTCCCTGTTGTTCTTCTTCTATCTTTAAATGTATTCCTAATACCTGGGCCTGGAAAATTTCAAGCTCTACCACTTGATTTGAAATGGAACTAATCTTATCTTGTAATTGTTTATTTGTTTCTTCTTTCTTTAAGACCTGTGCCTGAGTGACCTGTATTTTTTGATTTGCTTCCTCTAAGATTGTTTTCATTTTCTAAATCTCTTGAATATCATTTAATCTAGCTTGTTCTAGACCCTTTTTTATTCCCCGACTGATATTTCTTCCGGTCTCTTTCAATTGACCTTGTAGTTGAGCTATCATTTGGTCTTATTGTTCCAACATAGTTGTCAAATTGCCCACAGAGTATAAATTCGCCGACACTAAAGATCCCATTGTGCCTGCTATCTCTGTAGAGAATTCTCCTTCTTTAAGTTTTTGTCCATCTATAATGACCCTATGCTTTTTAACAATCATATCTCCTCTTGGATGAATTTCCTATTTAAGGATTGCCTTTCTCTTCTTACTGTAAAAATAATTTGAAGGAGGAATCTCATCTCTAGAAATAGGCTCAAGATCACTTACATATAAAGCTCCCTCATGGGGGTTTCCATAAGTAGACTGCAATGGAGCCAAGGAAGTAATGGGACTTCCAAGCTCTGTTTATGTTGTTCCTCCTACCTTTTTTGGAAAACTCTTAGGGATTTCTGAAGGTGTTTCTAAGTCCTTTCCTTTTCCTGCCTCCGATTTTTCAGTCTGGGGGACTTCTGTTTCTTGCGAAGGCATTTCACCCTCCTTCATTTTTCCTTTTGTATTTTCTTTATATTGTACATTTATTTCAAAGCCTGGAGGAGGCCCTTCCTTCTCTGGAGGAGGGGTCGTGGATTCGCCCTGTCAACTCTTTGGTAAACAACTTTGTCTATGACTCTGGAATGACCTGAGACCAACCTGTGAGTCAGATGACTTGGCCTGTACCATGTTCAATAATTCTTCATAAGTTTTAACCTCCTTGAAAATGTCATCATAAACAGATGTTTCGTGCTCATAAGCTTTCAAATTACAGTGCATCAAATGTTTGCTTACTAACTGATAGGGGTCATGCTTTTTGTGCTCAATATATACCAGTTTTATTTCTTCTAATGCTTCAGCCTCTACTTTGGAATGGCCAAGGTTTAGTAATGAAAATTTCCTGACATACATAGGGAAGGTTGGACCGGATTTCTTTTGAGATACTTTTAGCTCTATTCCAATACCACCTTTCACTATTTTATGTGCTACCTCCCTCAATACCAATCTATCCGGGAGGAATTTCGGAAGTGCATGAGGGGGAATTGAGCACCCATAAACCCTAACATAAGAAAAGTTCTCATCAATAAACTAGTCGGCTATCTCTTTGATATTTCTTGAGACTGACTCAGAAATACGAGGGGGTTCACAGCCATGAAACATTTTATGCATTGGAATTATTATAAAATGACAAATTTCATAAAATGAATTCTTAGCATTTTCTTCCCAAAGTGTAGAATGATATTCATGAATGGGCTCTGGGCAATTTATGTTTCAACTCCAATTGATCAAGGGAAAAGGAGTCATAAAGAAAACTACGTCCATAATGTACGTTGACATATAAAAGGCCACTGGTTGACCTTTAGATTTCGCAACTCTGTAGTTTGAAACTTCTTGAGCTAGATTATCAAATAGAATTTTACTCCAGTTGAAAGTGAATCCTTCTGATGCTTCTTCTAAAAAGGGCACCCAATCTGCATGAAAATGGCAGGGATCCTTTCTCCCGAACAATCTACACATGATAATAACTACATAGACCATGTACTTATTCAAAGATGTCGTGGCATAAACCCCATGGGTATCAGCTCTAAACTTTGATGGACATATCGACCAATCTCTAATTAAATCAGGATAAGTTCGTTCTACCTCAGTACACTCTTTCCTTTGAAATTCAGCTAAAAACTCAGCATTAAAAGTGTACTTAGGATTCGATGAAAGATTATACATTACTTGTATATGTTCTGGAATGAACGAGCCGACAATGACCCCTTGATTAATTAAGATGCTCCTCATTGGAATATCAACCTTTTCCAGTGCCCAACTGATCATATCTTTATACACCGAAAGACGAGGGCACGTCGTGATCTTATGAAGCTTTGATTCTGCTATATCCTGAAAGTGATTACCAGAATCAGTATGAGAATTCTTGAATTCAAATTCCAGGAGTTCAGAGATTTGTGTCCAAGATTTAATGGAATTGATAGCATGTGGCGTAGTGTCAGATATGATATCTCCTTCCTGTGTATCTTCACTCTTCTTTGGTGCCTTTTTAGGTGCCATGAATTTAAGTTAGATGGAAAACCTATCACAAAAAAGGAATGTATGAGCTCGGCTGAATGATTCTTACACTTGATAGAATGAAACAGAAAATGTTGCGAAACATAGACCTTCAAATTCTCTTTTAATTCATTTAACAATGACGGGACTGACACAGCTGAAAATAATTCAAGACATTTAATGCGGTAGATATTTACTGAGATACACATTAGTGTCATATATCACTAGTTTTTTTTTTTTTTAAGTGGCCACATTTTGGCGCTTTTGAATTTAAAAATCAGAACATTTCATTCAATCAGAAATCGAAACGTGAACAAAACCTAAAAAGATTGATTATCATTAATCATGCTTTCGAAACAGAGTTGATTTGTAGTAATCACAGATTAAGAGTCAAGATTTTGTGTTTTGGAATTTCGGGGATCGAGTTGACAAGAGGTATGTTATCACTGAATCCCGACTTCCGAAATTGCAAAGTCACGACAAGATTAATTAAGACTTAAATTCGTTTTAGCAAAATAATTGATCGGTATTAAGCATTTCGGGATTTCGGGGATCGTGTTGACAAGAAGTATGTCATCGTTGCATCCCAATTTCCAAAATTGCAAAATGATTAACTTAAGCCCTAAAATTCGATATTAGCGAATTAATTAATCAAGATTAAGGATTAACCTCCAAACGGAATCAATTTAGATTTTTATAGATTTTGAGTCAAGATTTTGCGTTTCGAGATTTCGGAGATCGAGTTGACAAGAGATATGTTATCACTGCATCCCGATTCCCAAAATCATGAAATGATTAACTTAATCCTTAACTTTTTTGTGTTAGTAAATTAATTAATTAGGATTAAGGATTAACCTCATTCTTTCGAGAAATCAGGGATCAAGATTTCGTGATTCAAATGTATTGAAATATATGTTCTCAGAAAACTCCGAATCCCGAAAACTTTTTAAAGTTAATCTTAACTCCATTAGGTTTAAAGCTTATCCTGATTAAAATAACTTTATACAAAATGTGTCGGGATTCTTATAACTTTTTAGGTTTTTTTCCTTTTATTATTTAAAGAATAAAGTTTTTCAGGAGATTGGTACCAAGTTCTTGGGAAGGATAACAAAGCTTATGCTTTATGAGCAGCCGACACCTAAAAAAGGAAAGTTTAGGTCTTAGGTATAAAAAATTTAAAATTTGTTTCAACATAGGCTTCAATTGGGGACCTCGTCTCCTTGTGGGATGAGGAGAACATGTAGACTTAGTGCCTTTATTGGGTTAATGGAGTCAAGGGTTTATCTCTGCAGAAATTGCTAAGGAAGGGGATACAGAGGAAAAAGAGATTTCATCCTTACTTCTGAAAGTCTTTTCAAAACTCTTATTTGTTGTAAACTCAGTTGCAGTCCCATTCATGATCTTCTCCTTCTCGTTACTGAAATTAAGTTAGCGTTAAGATGATCAAAACAATCCTAGGAAACCCAACAGATTTTGTGGCTTTCGAATTGCATCAAACGAAGCAGAATTCATATTTTTAATTGGGGAGCCCTGTCTGAACTTGGGATGTAGATCCAGTTTTGAAAAAATTGGTAAATAGAGTAGAGTGATCTTTAAGTATGACAGCCTTACAGATACCTCAAATATTGCTTCACTGCCAGCGATCTTATTCAGTACCCCGGTGAAGTTATCTGTCCCTTTTTACTGAATTTCCTTTCACCACTTCGAATCCAAATTATGCATTTAACCTCAGATATTGCTTCACTGCCAGTGAGCCTATTCAATACCCCGGTGAAGTTATCTGTCTTTTTATACTAAGAGGAGGGAAATCATTTAAATGAATTTACTTTCATCATCTTTTGGACTAGATGGGGGCAATCAAATATTCCTTTCACCATATGTCTTATATTTTGTTTTTTGAATATGAAGTGGGGGAAATCAGTGGTACTTAATATACCAGGGATGGTATCTGTGTAAGAATTACAGTGGAGGTCTGTCAACTTGTTTTGATTACTCTAGACCAACCTTCTCTTAACTTTCAAAACACCTTAGTCCGCAGATAAAAAGGGGAAGATTAATTTCAGGGGTCTTCCTTCGAGCAAGCTTAAATCCTTAGAAAACTGTTAAGAAACCTAGGAGAGTCAGGATCGGCCTAAGCATAACTTTGTTTAGTCGGAGAGTGAGGATTTATGAGGACTGGTCTACCTTTTAAGAACTGTTTTTCAGCTTCAAAAGTTAAGACGTAATCTCTTCTCCCTCTATGGGAAACCCATAAAGAAGCTTAGATTTTTTTGTTTTTTTAGAAGACAAAACTGAGGGTAGAAAGGGGAGACATAGAAAAGACCTGGAAATCGAAAAACAAAGGTCATAAATTAAACCCAACTCTTTGAACTCTTTCTTGGAGATGTTTTTTCATTTTGGTTTATTTTAATTACCTCCTGCCTTTTTTCAAGTGGAACCCTTCTTTTAGTGGCCTATTATACTTACGAGACAATCACCACATTCCTTATAAAAAACCTTTGTTTGAAAAAAAAAATAGACTTTTCTGGAATTCACTCTTTTGCCTTACCATTTTCGTTCTCTTTTGAAATAACATAAAATCTTATCTATCACCTATTTTGGCAAATTTATCTTCCACTATAAGGATGTCTGTTTGCTACTTTCACTTGTCAGGTTGTCAGCCAAAATTATATAAGAGAACAATACGAAGAGTATCAGGGCCTTTGTTTTTTTTTTTGACAGAATGAAAGTAGACTTACCAAAGAAAATTATGAAATAAAAAGAATAAACAAACTGGTATATACAGTGAGAATTCTGGAAATCATCTATTCCATATAATGTTTTAAATAATGCATGTTGATAGGGGCGTTCAAGATTTTACTGTCCAAATTTTCTAGCAGAAACATTTTTTTTCCTTCAGGAGATGCAACCTTGAATGGTCCATACCAGATATGATCAAATTTACCATGTTTTCCTGAGTCCTCCTTCCTAGCATCCCATTTCAAAACCAAATCTCTGGGGATAAATTTTTTGTCTTTGGCCTTATGATCGAATAACACTTTCATGTCATCCTGGTATTTCTGCAATCTTTCATCCACATCGGCCCTGTGTTGTTGGACTTCAATCAGCTGATTTATCCTTCTTGTGACAGGATTTGGTTCTTCCTTCTCATCTTGCCAAATTTTCATTATAGGAAGCGCTAGATTTATAGGCAACACTACATCTCTCCCGTATACCATTTGGAAGGGGGAAGTACCAATAGACTTTTTTGTGCCTATACGATTTTCCCACAGAGCGTATTTCAAATGCACATGCCAAGATTTCTTGTTTTCGCTCAACACTTTCTTGATTATATTGATTATACTTTTATTTCAAGACTCGGCCAAACCATTTCCCTGAGGGTAGTATGTTGTGGAATGAACAAGCACAATATTATATTTTTGGCAGAAACTTACCATAGCCATAGATTTGAAAGCCTGTGCGTTATCTGTGACTATCTTTCGGGGGAAGCCAAATCTAGAAAAAATATTTTCTTCTAAGAAATCTATTACCACCGAGTCAGTATCCCTTCGAGTTGGAATAGCTTCCACCCATTTGGTGAAGTAATATGTAGCGGTTAGGATCCATCTATGTTGAGCACTAGAATGAGGATTAATTTCACCTATGAAATCTAATCCTCATTGCTGGAAAGGTGCTTCTATTTTAACCGGAACCAATGGCATTGTTGGGAGTTTATGTTTGCCTGAGAACAATTAGCAAGGGTTGCAAGCTCAGACGTTGGTGTTGACGTCTGAGAAAAGTTTGGGTCAATAATACCCTGCTCTCAGGATCTTATAAGTCGTTTCCCTTAAGGCGTGGTGTCCTCCACACACTCCTTCGTGAAATTGGCTTATGACCTTTTTTGTTTCTGATTCAACCAAACAAACCAATATGAAGCCAAGTGGGTCCTTCCAATATAATTGTCTTTCGAAAATAGAGTACTTGACCGCATGCAGCTTTAGCATTCTGGCTTTAGATGGGGACAAGTCACTTGGGCACTTCAAGGTCAACAAGTAGGACACTATGTCTTTGTACCAATTTGATGAAGCAAATTTCTCTTCGATTCTAATTTCAGATATTGGTTCATCAAGTTCATTTATGTCCACACACTCTTCTTCTCCCTGTGAGCCATTTATTCTGAGAGCTCTGAAATTGGATTCAGCTAAGAGTTTAGCTAAACCTTGCCCCTTTACTAGTTTCGTTGGTTTTATCTCCAAGTCGAATTCTTGGATTTTGGCAAGCCACCGTCCTCTTTTTCCATCACTGTCAGATTGAACCAAAATATCTTTTATGAATATAGTAGGTACATACGCAATCACCTTAGAATGCAACACATAGGTTCTGAAAGCCTTTAACGCTTTCACCATAGCATATGCTTGTTTTTCTATTATATTATATCTGAGTTCGACATCTTGAAGACTTTTGCTAAAAAAGGCTATCAATTGCTTGAAACCTTCTTCATTCTTCTGAAAGAGTACTGCTGCAAGTGTGTGTTCGGAGGCGAATGAGAAAATAAGAAAATCCTTGAGATAATCTGGGCTTGCTAGTACAGATGCCTCGCTTATAACTTTCTTGATGCGTGAAAATGACGCTTTAGATTCTGTTGTCCATTTCACTTTGTTGTTTTTCTTTAGCATATCTGTGATCGATTTCATGATTTCAGCAAAATTTGGAATAAATCTTCTCAAAAAAAATATTTTTCCTAAGAATGACTAAATCTCTTTTACATTCCTAGTAATACTTATTGTGTCTATAGCTTCAACTCTTTTAGGGTCAATTCTAATTCCATATCGAGACATGATATGGCCTAGAAGTTTACCTTCTTGCATAGCGAAGTGAGACTTTTTGGGATTTAAAGACAAACCAAATTTGTGGCATTTTTCAAACGTCTGCTTGAGGTGTATCAGGTGATCTTCATCAAATTTAGAAAAAACGGTTAGATCATCAATATAGATAACTACAAATTTGTCTCTTTCGCCAATGAAAGCGATATCCATAGCCCGTTGAAAAGTAGCACCTGCATTCATCAAACCAAATGACATCTTATCGTACATAAATGTACCCCAAGGGGTGGTAAAGGCTATCTTTTCTTTATCGTGTTCGCTGACGACAATTTGATTATACCCTAAAAACCCGTCAATCATCGACATCCTATTTTCCCCCACTACTTTTTCTAAAACATGATCCATTTTGGGTAGGGGGTAATTGTCTTTGAGGGATTACTTATTAAGATTTCTGAAATCGACACACAATCTAATTTCCCCATTTTTCTTTCTAACCGGGACCAGGTTTTCTACCCAGTCAGAGTATCTCAACAGTATAATTATTGTTGCATCTAGGAGTTTTTTGACTTCCTTTTCGATCACAGGCAATAAAATAGGATTAATTTGTCTGAGTTTTTTTCTAAAGGGTTTGACACCAAGCTTCAGGGGTATCTTATGTTTGATCACAGAGGTGTCATAGGTTCTCATCTCTTCATATGACCAAGCGAAAACATCTTTGTACTTTCATAGAAAATCTGCGTATTTATTTTTTATTCCAGGGGACAGATACTTGGATAGCTTAACCAACTAAGAGTTTTCTTTAGTACCTATGTCACAGTATTCAACTTATTCAAGTTGAGGCTATAGAGTGGATTTTGAAGGGATATCATCTTGATTAAATAATATTTCCAAGGGAATCAGACCCTTGGGGATCTAGTTATTTTTAAGGATAAGCATTTGATGATTTGCGATTTTATCATGGAACTCTTGAGGGTCCTCCCCTTCCTGCATGATCCAAATAGGATCTTTTTGGTTTTCTTGGTCAGGATGCGTTTCGACAAACTCCTCTATAGATTCCAAAAATTTGCGAAGTTGTTCATCGTCTTCAAAGACTTGCCAATGTTGTATGTTATTCAGTATAGAAGGTCGGTGTCTCATTTGTATGTGGTATTTTAGTTTAAACGCAGTAGGAGGTGTGAAAGTAGAGGTTTCCTTCTCTAACGCATCATCCTATTGGTTTTCATTTCAAGGAATGAAATGAACTTTGACAAAGGAGAAGAAATTTTCGATCAGATCCCAGATGCAATTCCTATAGGACCTCAACCTAGGATGTTTGGCCTGGTACTGTTGATTTACTTGTTTAATTATTATCTCAGCGTCACCAAAGACTTCAAGGTTTTTTATTTTCATTCTCCTGGTGGATTCTACCCCTAACACTAAGGCTTCATACTCGCATACATTATTTGTGCAATCCACATTCCACTGAAGCCTATATGAAAAGGCGATTACAAATTGATCATTAGGAGCCACAAGGAGTGCCCTAGCTCTAGCTCCAAGGAAAGAAGAAGCACCATCAAAATACATCTTCCATACACCAGTGCTATATACATTTTTTTTATTTTTTTCTTTTTCAGGTTTTTCTTCTGTACAACTTTCATCTATATCTACTTCAAAATCATCATCAATAGATAATATACAATTTCCTAAATATTGGTCGGCAATATATATAGGATGGTTATTTGGGTTATGTGGATCACCTATCGTGAATGCCAACCTAGTTTCTCTGTATAACCGTGTGTATTGTCCTCCAAAAACTAGAATCATAGCATATGTCATGTCAAGTTGGAGAGATCCTCCAAGCTTGGCACCCCATGACCTAGATAACAGCATACCATACTGCGAAGGGTTGTCAACGACCACGACATCCATAAGAATGCTTTTTGTAGGTATTTATGCCAGACCTACCACAAGGTCTTTAATCATGCCTATGCATTTGACCTTTCTTGAATCAAATGAATATAGGTCTCCATAGGGCCTGGTGATTTCGAGACCTCGTTTCTCCATAATGGATTTTGGCATAACATTGTGAGATTCTCCAAAATCTAGCATGTAGTTATGAAGTAGGTGGTCGAACAAGGTTAACGTGATATAAAAGGGGGCCACAGTGTCTCTCACACCTTCGAAATGCGGACCAAAAACTATGTTCGGCTTGTCATCTTCTAAGTTGATGACATTGGCCTAGCTTTCATCTTCTGAAAATCTAATCATTTTGGCAATTTGTTTTCTGTATATGGGATTTTTAGCCGGTTCAACAAGTGGGATAGGGATTTTGATTTTATTTATTTCGTTTTCCAGATTAAAATTTCCCAGGGCCTTGTCGCTTTATATGTTTGGGGCCTCCATTCCTTTCTTTTCATATTTTCTTTGTGGTGTGGACTTGGTTTCAGTCATAGGATCCTATGTTTTCTCAGCGGGTGTTCCTACTGACTTTGACGTGACAGGATGTGTGTCATAGGTTTGGGTTTTTGCAGTTTTTTTCTCAGCAACCTTTGGAGCTGCTTCATGAGTTTCACCTCTAGGAAAGATCTTTTTTGTTGGTTCAATTGGAAGATTCTTGTTCCTAGGTATTAAATTATATTTCTCCTGTAAATCAGCTATAATATCATCTACAATACCCTGATAGGCCAAATCTTCAGACATATCATTGCTAACATTGTCTTCCGATTTAATTTCTTTATTTAAGGATTTTTCGTAATCTTGTCTCGATAAATAAGGTGATTTATTATCGTCGCCAAGATTATTAATATCCTCATAAAGCTCTTCAGAATCTTCTATATCTTCCTCTCCAATGAATTTTTCACTTTTGAAGGGGGTTGGGATTTTTTGATCTTCATTTTTAATGATTTTCTATGGGGCCTGAGGATCAGGATTCCTTCTAAAATCCTTCCTGGGGAAATTATCCCTTTTCGATTTCTCTAGTTCCATTTTTGAGATCTTATTTGAAATTTCTCTAATTACCCTAGCCATCTCGTCTATTTTATCTCTTGAGGATTTCCTCGATCCTAAGGGTCCACCTTGCTCTTTGAATTTCCTATTTTCTTTGTTCCTGGTTTCTATTTTTGCTTTTAATTTCCCTAATGCCATCACGTTCGATTCAATCTCAAGAGCATCATCTTGAATTTTCGTGAGATCTTTTGATCTCCTTTCTCTCAATAAAAAGGTAAAATTTGGATCAAAGGCGCCAGCAAAAGTCACCTTTGCTGCGGGTTGTGAAGGTTTGACCTCAACCGGGATTTTATTATACAACTTGTTAAACCTTTGCGTGAACTCTAGAACAAATTCTAAGTTTTTCTTTCTAAGGGATTCGAATTTAGTTAGGTAGTAGAGGTGGTCCTTCCTCTCTCCCCATTGTCTAATAAACGCGCTTTCAATTTCCTTGTAATATCTTAGAGATCCGGCTGCTAAGGATTGGAACCAGGTCCTCACCTGTCCTTCGAAAGTCTGAACGAGGAGTGTAGAATAGACATCTTTGTGTTCTATTCCGAGGATGTCGACAAATTGGTCAAAGAAGTTTATATGTTCTTGAGCAGTCAAATATCCTTCCCCTGTAAATTTCGGAAGGCTTTTCATATAATTTTCGGGAAGATTGTGTAGGGGAACTGGGAGGACAAGGGGGGAATATCTAGTAGTTACTTTAGCAAAGATTCCAGGAAGCGGTACTTGGCCACCTGCTAGTCCTCCTGGGGCACCACCTCCAGCTCCAACACCTCCTTGTGCAGCCATTGGTAGATTCGAAGTTGAATCTTGGAATGTGTGAGGAGAAGGTTCACAGAAATATGGGGAAAATACCTCAAGAAAAGAGAATGTATTGCATGAGAGGGGAAGCGAGACATATCTCTCAAGTGTTTTCAAAACGTTTAACTGCGTAAAGTCAGGCTGACAAATAGTATGTATGGGTAAAAAGACTTGTCTAAGGGATCTTTGTGATTTTAAAATCTTTTCCGAATCAGAGACTGGCGAGGTCTGCTTGTCGTCCAGATTATTTTTGGTGTTCTTTCGGCTAATAGCCAGTTTACTTATCGTGGAGTCGCCAAGTGAAAAATAAAGGTATCCTTAGAAGGTTTTCTATCTTTGTTCACTATCAAAGAAAGAAAGTGTCAATGTTGTTCTTCCCAGGGAAAATTTTTGTTTCTTCGTTCCCCGGCAACGGCAACAAAAAGATGTTGTTCCTGATTTTATACTTTAAGGTTGTAAAGCATACCGTCAAGGCATCCATAAAGGTAAAGGTAATTAAAGGGTAAGAATAAAAAAGAAGAGTAAATCAGAGTCAGTTTCTCAACTGCCTTTGTCTAGCTTCCCGTTGTTCTTGGATGCTAATATTTCTCTCAATAGAAGCCCATGAATGATCTAACTCAGCCCGGTTAGTTGTTGTTTGCAGAATAGTGTTAAAAAGGTTTAAAGCAATGCTAGTTTGATCTTGGAGGCCAAGTTCTACGTTGGGTTGTCTATTACTTGGGACAGCCATGGAAAATAAAGTTTTAATTAAAATTTTAAAAGTTTTTGATAAATTGTTGGTCCAGTTTTTAAGGGATGAAAATAGGAAAAATAGTTTTGAAATTCAAAATAATAATATAATAACAGTTAAGGCCATTTCCTGGACTTGAAACAATTTTGAGAATAGTAAAATAACAAAGCAATACTTCTAAAAAAATATGAGGCTTTAATCACGAAAGAATCTCATATTGTAATAGGAAGTAAAGAGGAAAATGTGATTTCTAATGAAGTGTTAAATATAATCATTCAAATGATCTACAGGTCTTAAAATTAATCATAGCAATTTCAGAGGAAAAGATGTAAATAATTTGATAACCAAATCAATTCAAACTACAAAAGATTTATGAAATAAACTTATAGTTGATCATTCATTAGAAGGACATTGAAAAAGAAACACAAAAATTGTAAACAGGGTTAAAGAACACATAGCTTCAAGTTGATAGAATTCAGAATCTCGTCTGCATTATTTATATCACAATGCATGGAAATTTTTTTTTAATACAATCGGCTCTCTAAAAAACAAAAAGCCCTTTCTCAGTCTTGTGAAAACATATTTATACATGATCATCAAATATTTTTCCCGTTGGTGATTAACCAACTTCCTAAGAGTACGGTTACATGGATGAACAATGTCAAACCGTTTACATTTCTTTTCTAACTGCTTTATTATTTTAATGATGAAAATCTTCAAAAGAGTATTTCAGGTCTGTGTTGATGAACCTGCTCCTTTTTCTTTAAGACAACGAACACATTTTCCCAGGAACTGTACTAAGACTCTGGGAGATTCTGGAATATACTTTGCTTCAAATAAGAAAAACTTTCTCTGCAATTCTCGCAGATGATCTTCAATTATTTTCCTTGTGAACTTAATAGTTTGCAACTTTAAGCTTGGCATCACTATCCATTTATCGATTTTAGCGACATTGATTACCTTTATTTTTGGGATATCCACCTTCATTTTCTCCACCTCTTCTTTCAATCTTAACTGATGCTTGACAATATTAATTTCCCCTAACAACCCGGGACAGTCGTTTTTTCCAATGTTCAAAGAAGCTTTTTCTAAAAGATCGAATATTCCTTGACAATCATCATTGACCTCTCTAGTTATTATTTTATTTTCTGCAAGGTCTGCCTCCCACACCTTGAGTATTAAATCTCCTTTAACCTACTCTAAAACAGATAGTTTTTGAATCTTTTTGACCTCCTCCTTCGTTGAAAGGGCCACTGTTTTTTGGAAAGTCGTTATGGCCGCTTATACTTCTCTTTATTTCTGGAGAATATCTTCCAAGGATTTATTAGTTTCCTGAAAGTAATTATGGACATATTCCAGAATAAAAAACACTCCCTGTTGTTCTTATTCTATCTTTAAATGTATTCCTAATACCTGGGCCTGGAAAATTTTAAGCTCTACCACTTGATTTGAAATGGAACTAATCTTATCTTGTAATTATTTATTTATTTCTTCTTGCTTTAAGACCCATGCCTGAGTGACCTATATTTTCTTATTTGCTTCCTCTAAGCTTGTTTTCATTTTTTGAATCTCTTGACTATCATTTAATCTAGCTTGTTCTAGACCCTTTTTTAATTCCCAACTGATATTTCTTTCGGTCTCTTTCAATTGACCCTGCACCTGAGCTATCATTTGGTCTTTTTGTTCCAACATAGTTGTCAAATTTCCCACAGAGTATAAATTCGCCGATGCTAAAGCTCCCATTGTGCCTGCTATCTCTATAGCGAATTCTCCTTCTTAAGTTTTTGTCCATCTATAATTACCCTATTCTTTTTAACCATCGTATCTCCTCTTGGATGAATTTCCTATTTAAGGATTGCCTTTCTCTTCTTACTTTAAAAATAATTTAAAGGAGGAATCTCATCTCTAGAAATAGGCTCAAGATCACTTACATATAAAGCTCCCTCGTGGGGGTTTCCATAAGTAGACTGCAATGGAGTCAAGGAAGTAATGGGACTTCCAAGCTCTGTCGATGTTGTTCCTCCTACCTTTTTCGGAAAACTCTCAGGTATTTCTGAGGGTGTTTCTAACTCCTTTCCTTTCCCTGCCTCTGATTTTTCAGTCTGGGGGACTTTTGTTTCTTGCGAAGGCATTTCACCCTCCTTCATTTTTCCTTTTGTATTTTCTTTATCCTGTACATTTGTTTCAAAGCCTAGAGGAGGCCCTTCCTGCTCTGGAGGAGGGGTCATGGATTCTCCCTGTAAACTCTTTGGTAAAAAACTTTGTCTATGACTCTGGAATGACCTCAGACCAACCTGTGAGTCAGATGACATGGCCTGTACCCTGTTCAATACTTATTCATAAGTTTTAACCTCCTTGAAAATGTCATCATAAACATATGTTTCATGCTCATAAGCTTTCAAATTACAGTGCATCAAATGTTTGCTTACTAATTGATAGGGGTCATGCTTTCTGTGCTCAATATCTACCAGTTTTATTTCTTCTAATGCTTCAACCTCTACTTTGGAATGGCAGAGGTTTAGTAATGAAAATTTCCCGACATACATAGGGAAGGTTGGCCATGATTTCTTTTGAGCTACTTTTAGCTCTATTCCAATACCACCTTTCACTATTTGATGTGCTACCTCCCTCAATACCAATCTATCCGGGAGGAATTTCGGAAGTGCGTGAGGGGGAATTGAGCACCCATAAACCCTGACATAAGAAAAGTTATCATCAATAAACTAGTCGGCTATTTCTTTGAGATTTCCTGAGACTGACTCAGATAAACGAGGGGGTTCACAGCCATGAAACATTTTATGCATTGGAATTATTATAAAATGACGAATTTTGTAAAATGCATTCTTAACATTTTCTTCCCAAAGTGTAGAATGATATTCATGAATGGGATCGGGGAAATTTATGTTCCAACTCCAATTCATCAAGGGAAAAGGAGTCATAAAGAAAACTGCGTCTATAATGTATGATGACATATAAAAGGCCACTGGTTGACCTTTAGATTTCACAACTTTGTAGCTTGAAACTTCTTGAGCTAGATTATCAGATAGAATTTTACTCCAATTGAAAGTGAATCCTTCTGAAGCTTCTTCTAAAAAGGGAACCCAATCTGTATGAAAATGGTAGGGATCCTTTCTCCCGAACAATCTACACAGCATAATAGCTACATAGACCATGTACTCATTCAAAGATGTCGTGGCATCAACCCCATGGGTATCGGCCCTAAAATTTGATGGACATCTCGACCAATCTCTAATTAAATCAGGATAAGTTCAGTCTGCCTCAGTACACTCTTTCCTTTGAAATTCAACTAAAAACTTAGCATTAAAAGTGTACTTAGGATTCAGTGAAAGCTTATACATTACTTGTATATATTCTGGCCTGAACGAGCCGACAATGACCCCTTGATTATTTAAGATGCTCCTCGTCGGAATATCAACATTTTCCAGTGCCCAACTGAACATATCATTATATGCCAAAAGCCGAGGGCACGCCGCAATCTTATGAAGCTTCGATTCTGCTATATCCCGAAAGTGATTATCAGAATCAGTATGAGAATTCTTGAATTCAAATTCCAGGAGTTCATATATTTGTGTCCAAGACTTAATGGAATCGATACCGTGTGGCATAGTGTCAGATATGATATCTCCTTCCTGTGTATCTTCACTCTTCTTCGGTGCCTTTTTAGGTGCCATGAATTTAAGTTAGATGGAAAACCTGTCACAGAAAAGGAATGTATGAGCTCAGTTGAATGCTTATTGCGCTTGATAGAATGAAACAGAAAATGTTGTGAAACACAGACCTTCAAATTCTCTTTTAATTCATTTAACAATGACGGGACTGACACAACTAAGAAGAATTCAAGACATTTAATGCGGTAGATATTTACTGAGATACGCATTAGTGTCACATATCACCAGTTTTTTTTTTTTTAAGTGGTCGCATTTTGGCGCTTTTGAATTTAAAAATCGGAACATTTCATTCAATCGGAAACCGAAACGTGAACAAAACCTAAAAAGATTGATTATCATTAATCATGCTTTCAAAATAGAGTTAATTTGTACTAATCACAGATTAAGAGTCAAGATTTTGTGTTTCAAGATTTCAGGGATCGAGTTGACAAGATGTATGTTATCACTGAATCCCGACTTCCTAAATCACGAAATCATGACAAGATTAATTAAGACTTAAATTCGTTTTAGAAAAATAATTGATCAGTATTAAGAATTTCTGGATTTCGGGGATCGTGTTGACAAGAAGTATGTCATCGTTGCATCCCAATTTCCATAATTGCGAAATGATTAACTTAAGCCCTAAAATTCGATACTAGCGAATTAATTAATTAGGATTAAGGATTAACCTCCAAATGGAATTAGTTTAGATTTTTATAGATTTTGAGTCGGGATTTCACGTTTCGGGATTTCGGTGATCGAGTTGAAAAGAGATATGTTATCGTTGCATCCCGATTCCCGAAATCACGAAATGATTAACTTAAGCCTTAACTTTTTTGTGTTAGTGAATTAATTAATTAGGATTAAGGATTAACCTCATTCTTTCGGGAAATCGGGGATTGGGATTTCGTGATTCAAAATGTATTGAAATATATATTCTCAGCAAACCCTGAATCCCGAAAACTTTTTAAAGTTAATCTTAACTCCATTAGGTTTAAAGCTTATCATGATTAAAATAACTTTATAGAAAATGTGTCGGGATTATTATAACATTTTAGGTTTTTTTCCTTTTATTATTTAAAGAATAAAGTTTTTTGGGAGATCGGTATCGGGCGCTTGGGAAGGATAACAAAGCTTATGCTTTATGAACAACCGAAACCTAAAAAAAGAAAGTTTAGGTCTTAGGGATAAAAAATTTAAAATTTGTTTCAACATGGCCATACCTCAAGTTCCATATCCATGCTTGATGTTGACAAGATGCCTTGAAACTTGCTCCAATTTTCTCCATCATTTCAATTTTCATGTGAAGTGGGAACATTATGTTGCTTGTCATTTTAATCTTTGCAATCACCATTTTACTAGGAGGAATATCAAGTATAGTGCATACATTATTCTCAAAAGCAACTTTGTAACCCTTTTGTCTAAGTTGTCCCACACTTATGAGATTATGCTTCAAACCAGGTACAAAAAAACATCAGGAATCATCCAATGCTTGTCCAATTATCTACAAAGCCCTTTTATTCTTTTTCCTATTTTCATCAAGCTTTTTATTTTCATAACCACTCAAAACAGACTCATCTTGTAGTTCAGTATAACCATTCATTAATATATCTGATAGCTCATATGAATCAAATGCTAATTTCATTCTAAATACCCAATTATCATAATTTTTCCCCAAAAAAAGTTGGAATCATAAGTTGTTGATACATTCCTGATGCCATTATTTTTTTTTTAAATCAAGCCCCCCCAAAAAAACTTTCAACAAAAATAGACAAATATTGTAGTAAAAGAGGGTGAGTGCTCTTTACAAATGTTCTTAGAATTTCTTCCTTCCCTGCTTCTTCACACAACCTCAGCGCTAATTATTCTCCTCTGTAAAGTCGACTGTGTAGACTCAAATACTATCAAAACCCCAAATTTATCCTCCGGTCAGCCAACACGAACTTTTGCAAACAACTCCTATTGCTTCAAATTATCAGTGGTAATATTAGAGTATTCCTTCAGGTAGCGGCTCCTTTTAATGCACAGGCGGTATTTCACCAAGGATCTGAACCCTCTACGTTATTTTTCTCGGCTAGACGTTGTGGGAAACTCCTCTCAGGATACATAAAAACCAAGCCTCCATGCTCATCTCCCAGAGTACTGCAATCATGTCGTCCTCATAAAGATTATCTTCTCCCTACAACGATAGAAAAACATCAACAAAATCAGAACCTACGTTGCTTTCCTTACGCGGGCTCGTTCGGTGTTCTTCGATAATATTTTTAACAAAAATTTTGACCCGCTGGACAAACCTGGCACAACGAGCATGAATTCAAATAGGGGCTCTCTTTTCCTCGATCTGTGGCCTCTTCTCTGGTTCTGTGGATCCTCTCCCATTGACTGCTCTCGATCTTTGGCCTCTTCTCTAGCTCCTAAGATCCTCTCCCAGTGACTCTTGTAACAACCTCGGTCACCCATATCGAGGAATGCTACATGAGAGAAATGCTATTGTTCTCTCTGTGGAACATGCTGTAACATACCCAACATCCAACTGAGCTATGCCACATAATGTTTTCAAACTGCATGCAATTAAAATATATACACACTGAACTCTGCTTGAACTCTTGGATATATATATATATATATATATATATATATATATATATATATATATATATAATATTAAACATAAACATACAAATGCATCTATAAATGCCTTGGATTCTGTTGAAATAGCGAGAAACATACAAATGCATCTGTAAATGCACGGATTCACACTGAAATAACAGGAAACTTATACATGAAGCATATATAAGAAATACCCATAAATATACAGACAATTATAACCACAGATAGGATAAACCCATAAAAATAAACACGTAAATAATAATGCATCATGTAAATTTATCACATAATTGACACTTATCTTGGTAAGAATATCACCAACTGCGTGTAGACCTTCCATGAACCTCCCAGCCTTAGACCACACTGATCGTCACTCTTAGCAGTGGGTCACCCCCGAGATGGGACTAAACTCCACCCAGGTAAAGGGATTCCTAACTAGGCTAATGGTTCATAGACAATAGGAAAGACTCTGTCACAAGTGCCAACTCAAACTAACATCCTGCAGTCCCTCATTCCCCACATGCATGTCCCACCCAACAAGTGTTCCCCTTCTCTTCTCAACAATCCTTCGACTACCCCACTTCGTTTCCGAGCTTCAGCAACAAGTCAGATAGGAAGTCTCAGAGCCCTGTAGCTACATTTTATCACCTTCAGGAAATCAATTCCCCAACAATTCTCTCACCCAGAGAGAAATTGCTCACGGTCCTAATAACCCACCTCTTCAATATACCACGGACCTGACAACCCACTTCTTCAATATCCCATGGGCCTGACAACCCGCTTCTTCAATCTAGCTCCCATGCCAACCAGGTACACAAACATAATGGCTATGCATATAGGTTCAGGTACAGTCATGAAGGTACGAAGGATAGCTCAATGGGTGTGTGATGATCATGGAATCACTAAATAGTTGAAGTAATGAATGGGAAAATGAACTAAGTCCCAACAATATGTATGCATGTCCCCAACTTGACACGTGTCATGTTGGGAGCTACTTTGGCCCACTTGTCCATAACTTTAGAACTTAGGATAAAATAATTATCCATACTTTATGATTTAAGAAATATTAATATAATATTACTTTTTGGTTTAAGGTCCCTATCTTAGCCCATTTTCCTTAACTTTTATCCCCCACCCTTTCCCTAACTAGTGGACTTTAGTCCCTTGTACTATTTTATTATGGTCGGTCTGCGCGCAACAATGTATTTTATATTAATGATGAGACATATACAAACATAGGCTCAATGGCCTTTAACATCTACGCTCTCTGGCCTAATCATCATATAAGCCTTTTTGCTTATAATAAACTGGCTCACCAGCCTATAAAACACAGCATATACATAAAGGCTCCCTGGCCTCAAAATCACACGCACTTAATTTGTTGCGCGCGATATCCTGGAATGTGCCCATTTCATCATTTTACTGCACAGTACATGTTCACACTACAACATGGAAGATGCATGCCAAAAAGATATAAAACAGCTCACCAGCTTAACTACATTATTACATATACAATTGGGGTTCGACCTAGGGATATTCCCATCCCCTCCCCTTATTTATGCACTATCCTCAGTGCATTATGTACCATGTACCATTCAAATTATTTAAAATCTCCAAGCTTTATCTATTGAAATCTTGTTATCCATCTGGTGCTCTACTTTCCAACACCAATTCCAGTACTCATACTGTAATTGGAAGTCAATTTTTCTATTCCATAGATCTTCTTCAGGAACCAATTCAGCTCATTGTTCCTTATTACATGCTTCAATTAAACCTCTTACATCAGCGACTGGGTTTAGATCCACGACGTTCCACCAAGCCTTATATCTCACTGCTGATAAACTCTCAACAACGTACCACTCTCGAGCATGGATATGACTCCATCAGGGTAATGGCTTCCCAAGATAACCATGGCCCAAAATCAATATCAACATAGTCTAGGCCAAGGTACCAAACCTCAGCAGCACTCCAACCAATGGTCTCTCTTCCCCACATGCATGTACAACCCAAGGTAGTATGCACCTTCACTATCCAACAGTTCATCGACTGCTCAACTTCCCTTCCAGGGCTCTAGCATAGGCCAGACATGAAGTCTCAGAGCATCGTGGCTCGAGGAGTTCCAACTTTAATCGTTATCATCTCATCTGCATCATACACATGAATTTATCATGAGAGAGCATTATAAAAATTCCATTTTAGAAATCAAATTAATTTCTTAAGGAATTCGACTTTTCCCAAAATATGAAATTCTATTTCATAATTTTTCATCGTTGTTGGAATAATAGAATGTAGTTTTTCCTTATGTCTTTCAACAAGAACTGTGCTAAATACCATTTTTCCTTCAATGATTACATATTGCATACAACCAACAAATTGTCTGCAATGATCTTAGAATTTCTTGCACCTTGCAACTCAATCACAATTACCAAACAATTTAACCAAATAGAATGACTCATCATTCTATGCACATGCATGTTCATAATTAATAATAGTAAGTTCATTTCTTCAATTTTCTGAACAAGAAATTTTATGTAGTCATTATCCCTGTGACTACCTGCCTTGCAACTTTCCTGTTGCAATGTTTAATAGTTCCTGAAATGTTCTCAACTTCGTGAGTTAGCAACATCTCAACCATTATTATAATTATTTCCATGAAAAAACATATATACATGCACTCACAAAATGCATTCAACAAAATTCATTTAAGTATACAATTCCATCAGGTATGAGTGCAACTCTACCACTTACTAGGCATGAGTGCAACTCTCAATGCCTATTTATTCAATGCACCTTTGCATTGATTTTTAGAATGATCTTTATCTAAGTCATGTATCTCACCATCCATAAATTGGAAATATGGTTCTTGGATTTGACATCCCCGTGCTATTGTGGAAATATCTTCAATACCTTTGGAATGCATCAATAATATCTACTAATATTATTGTTTTCCCATTAGCTTGATATCTACCTTAAGACTTCTTCCTCCATTATCCTAGCATGTTCATGGACTTGCAACTACATATTATGCTGATATTAAATTTCATCATTTGACTATTATTTGGATTCGTTTGATCCAACTCCTACATGACCCAATTATGTTTCCAGTCATGTTTTCTAAGTAACCTTGGATAGTTAACGCAAACTTCCTTCTTGAGGTACTTGATTTATCCCTTCATTCACTGATCATATTATCACTTGGATTTACTTGTTGGCTATTACTTTCTCCTGTCTTGACCAATCTGATTTCAACCTACCTTGCACAATCCACTTCTATCATGTCATATCGATGCCCTTCATACCATGCTTCCAGTGTGCACTCTGATAACCATAAGGGAATCATTAATCTATAATTTCATAGCTAATTCCCTGGATATGATGCACTCTTTATCCAAATATGCAATAAGCCTCTTTCTCATCTAATTACTATCATTTTGATAGTCAATTCATTTTATAATAGATCTGACTCTAATGCATTGCTTAATTTGTATATTGGTTTCTTTGGGAGTGTTCACTAATTAATTCACTACATGATCTATTCCTCTACCCAGATTCCATTGAATACTTGACTAACATGAGAGGACTTACTATAGTGGATTTCCAAGACTTTATGGTTGCACTCATATTCATACCTTAACATTTCGAGGTCTTGGCTTTTGATCATCTTATGAAATATTTTTGTCATAACACTCTTTTTCCTAAGTACCCCTACTTATTTTTAACTAAACTTAAACCTTCTCACAAGTTAAGAACTAAAAGTTTTTAACTCTGCAAGAATGTGCAGCCAACAAAAATTGTTAGGCTAATAGACTCAACAATTTCATGAAAAATATGAACCAATCTGGTTCAATAATATATCAGAATTATTTCTTTTGATTTCCTAGAACATTGAATGCCAAGATCAATTTTCTGGGTAAATAATTATATTCTATTGTCCGAGACCTTTCCAATTCCCTCTGCCATGCTTGATTCTGAGTCCTGAGCAGAAAGTTATGGCTATTTGAAAATTGTTCATTAATTTTTCTGTTCACACTTCAACTTGGAGCAACTCCGCGTTGTAATTATGCAGTTTTTAACCTACTCCATTAGATTTTTCGTTGAAATTCCATTGGGTTTATTCATATACATATTATGGAAACTTTGTCCAAGTTTCATTTTTTTCTGGGCTCTGAGATGCTAGTTACATCATGCTGAAGTTCTAGGCCAATAGGTGTTTTTGGTCTGGAATGTTACAGGTACCTTCTTTTCCATATTAAACATTTTTAACATGCCCGAAAATTTAATTCATCTCTGGGACTCTCTTTTATGGTTCAATATCTTTCCATTGACTACTTTTGTGTCTCAATTTGATTCCGGAGCAGAAATTTATGGCTCTTTGAAGTTAGTTGGGTCTTAAAATTTACCCTCCACTGTTTGTGTTGTAACTTTCTCATAAAAGCTTCGTTTGACGAACGGTTTACACCATTAGAAAGCTCTCTCCGAGCTATTTTATTTGAGCTGCAGAAAAAAAATATACCTTGTATCGTACACTCTATTCTGATGGTTTTTGCATTGCTAAAAGCGCACTTAAGGGCCTCAAAAAAACGCTGCAAAAAGATGGCGTTCAAATGATATAAAGTGTCGCAGAAAATCATTGGTTTTTTGTTGTTGTTCACCATCCAAACGACTTCGTGCACACAAATTTCAACCTTTACACCCATATTTAATATGCACAGAAATACCACAAGGTCATTCATGCTCAGTGCATTTATAACTACCATGTATCACTTCTTTGTCGCGCTAATAACTGGCACGCACTACTTTTGTGTCGCGTGCCAATATCCACCGCACAAAATTTTGGTTCTTGTACTATTACCTGTTGCACACAATTTTTGTATCGCACGCTGATATTCCGCGTGATTTTCACTCTACGTGCTGCACCATGCCAAATTTTAGTACGCCTCCACCGCGCACTAATACTTTGCATGCACCATTAACTAAATTGTCGCGTGACAACATATACCCATATTGCGCGCGCACCAACCAAACTCCTCTGCGTTCTGCCAAGAGTGCACACACCGTGCGTGCCATTATTATATGTGTGCACACCACATGCATCTTATTATGTGTATGCACATCGTGTGCTAGTATTATGCATGCGTCACTCAATCCACACCGCACAATGCTAAATTTAGTATGCGCACCCGCAAACCAACGTTTTTCTGCACGATGCCAAAATTTAGTGCGTGCACCCACACACCAACATTTTTTCGTGCGGCGCAAAAATTTAGCACACACACCAACACACCACTATTTTTCCGCGCAGTGCCAAAATTTAGCACGCACACCAACACGCCAACATTTTTCCCCACGGTGGCAAAATTTAGCGCATGCACCAGCACGCCAATATTTTTCCGCGTGATACTCAATTTTTACATATCACAAGATTTTTACTGTGCATCATGCATTTTTAGTGCGTCCACCTGCGCACCTTCATTTTTATGTGCATCAATTCCTTGTGAATTCCACTGCAGGAATTAGGGTTTTTTTTTTCTAACGTTTTCCCAATTTACCATAAACATTCTGAAACTATGCAATTTGTTCAATTTCACTCTGATAACACCAGTGCAACCTCTTCAACAACAAATCGTTGCGGTTTGACATTTCTAGAACAGATTTTTCCCAAACTCAAGTCACGAATTGAGAATTTTAATTACTAATCTCGTTCCAACTGTCATGGCTTCAATGTAACTTCAAATTCGACCAATTCTAGGTCTGAATTTGTTAGAACAGATATTAAATCAAGAATATCTCACCACATGGACGAATTTCTCGATTTTCCCATGAAATTAACAACAGAAATTGGGGGTTTTTTCCCAATTCCGTGTCGTTTCTTCCAAATATTACCATGGACGCTCTGCAACCTAAAATTTGGCCACTTCAAAATAAATCCTCCGTGAAATTTCGCTTCAACTCAAATTGCTCAGTCCATCCAGGCTGAGTGTTGAAAACTAATGCTCTGATACCATATTATAACATCCTCGGTCACCCATGTCAAGGAATGCTACATGATAGAAACACTCTTGTTCTCTCTACGAAACATATTGTAACATACCCAACATCCAATTGAGCTATGCACATAAATTTTTCGAACTCTTGCGAAAATATATATATTAAACGTAAACATACAAATACATCTGTAAATGCACGGATTCACACTGAAATAACATGAAACGTATACATGCAGCATATACTGGAAATACCCATAAATATACAGACAGTTATAACCACACATAGGATAAACCCATAAAAATAAACACGTAAATAATAATGCAACATGTAAATTTATCACATAATTGACACTTATCTTGGTAAGAATATCACCAACTGCGTCTAGACCTTCCACGAACCTCCCAGCCTTAGACCACACTGCTCGTCATTCTCAGCAGCGGGTCACCCCCGAGCTAGGACTAAACTCCACCTGGGTAAAGGGATTTCCAACCAGGATAATGGTTCATAGACAACAGTGGAAAAATGTAGGGAAGGAAGAAGTGGAAAAATGTATAAGGATGGTTATGGAAAGCCAACAAGGTGTCAGGTTAAGAAAGAACGCTTTGTGGTGGAAGGAATTATCAAGGGAGGCAATGGTGAAAGGCGGAAGTTCAGA
>SNQJ01S0121227.1:0-12686 GCA_010110895.2 Picea sitchensis
ACTTATGCTTCAATAGTCATATCACATACTGTTGATGACCTTACACCTCAACAGAGTGGTGACACTAGTGAGGACTCACACGTGTTAGCACCTACATATGACCAGCTTCCTAGGGTGGTTGTGACACATATGTCATCTTTACAGACACCTACGATAGCCACATCACATGAGGATACCAATAGTATATCATATATGATGGAGGAACCTTGTGTGAGGGATGCACAACATGGACATGTACATCCACATATCCAGGAGGATGTACAAGACGTACGGGCAGTTGACCTTACTCATATAGATCAACATGAGGAGATTGAGTCACAAATTTTGGAGACCCCATTAGTTGAGCAGATTGTGGAGACTGATAGGTTGATGGGGCACTTGCTTCCAGGATCAACCTGCATTGATGAGGATTCACTCTTTATTAGTTAGGATGACCATAGCACATGTCTGGAAACATCTATATGGGATCCAGACGCAAATGATAGTAGCAGGGTGAGTGCACAGGAGGATACAACTGCTCACACCAGATACAATATGATTCAGAGGGAGCTAGAAGTCGAAGATGATGTGCAGTCATGTATGGGCAGACCTAGTGGCACAATAGACAGTGGGCATTTCAGCACATTATTTTATGTAGAGAGTATTTTTGGGGATTCCAGAGTTGACACTAGCAGTGAGGGATGTAAGGTGGCACCTTAGCATGACTGTGATCAGGAGTCACACCACTTAGCAGGACAACTGAGATTTAGTGAAGATATGATCATGGGAACCACTAGGCATTGTGGTGACATGCATGCCTTGGTGGTCGATTACTCTTGGAGGGCATTAGTGGCACATGGTAGTGCAGATGAGGGATTTTCCATGTATGATTTTCATACTCTAAGGGAGAGAGTATCTATGATGAGGAACGACTACCAACAGTTGTTGACTGACAGGGACTGCCTATTGAGGATTGGTGGGACGTATCATGAGGCTCTAAGGGAGCAGGATTTGGAGGTGGACAGACTTACTCAGGAGTTGGATAGCACTCAAGGATTCTTGAGAGGAACATAGACAACCCTTTAAGAATCAGATTCCAGATCAAAGGATATTCTTGAGGAGATTCGTCAGAGGTCCACTTCATTTGTCTTAGTGGGAACTCAGATATATCGTTCAGTCACGTTGCTAGGGGATTTTGGTGATCTAGCAGAGGAGCACCAGTTGACGGAGGACACTTCCATTTGTGTTCCGAGAGCTGTTGACCTCCATGTAGAGGTTGATCCATCAGTATGCCCAGAATCTATGATGCAGCATGAGTCTACGGGAGATGACACGAGTATGCCGGAGCATACCGTTAGGAGTGATAGTTCACAGAGACATGTTGAGATACGCAATCAGTTTCAGACGGATGTATTGGATTGCAGGGAGGATACATACTTAGGGGAGTATGCAGATGTCACTCCTTTGCAGCAACACACAGTTATGAGATCTCACCTTCATCGTTTCAGCAGTTGCATGGGATATGAGAGATAGATACTGGTTTACTAGTAGTTGGGGGAGCTACCTCCAATTGTACTGGATGGTTGGGATTCAATGATGACCATAGGAGAGTATTTATCATGGATACCGATGGACAATATTCTGGTTAGATCCTTGGGATTGACCAAAGCATGTGACACCTCCCAGTCCTACAGTCAGCTGCATATGTTTATGTTAGCCTGTCCTAACACTCTTATCATAGACAACAACATGAGGAGGGATAAGCCATGGCTAAGGGCATGGAGAGTGAGTAGGTCGAGACCACCTGACAGGAGTACTTTTACAGCATACAAAAGGTCAGAGGTGGACCGTGTTAGGCAGATAGTTGAGACTTGGTGCGTGATGGTGAGAATCATAGACCAGGTGATGACATATGAGCACAGAGGGATTCCGACAGTGATCATTCCGACACAGGAGTAGCTAGCAGAGACTGGAAGTGATAAACTTCCAAGTTTGTCATGGGATCCAGTAGTTCAATTTGTTAGCAGGATGTTTTACATCATGTTGACCCAGGTTGCGCCAGAGAGCCACACATTCCACCTTGGGTTGGTTTGGAGTGGGTCTGCAGGGATTTGTCTGATGGAGTGAGGAAACTTTTCACTCTTGATCATCATGATCGGACATAGAGATGGTTGGGCAGGTACTACTTCCACAGATATGTCTTTACAGATGCAGTTTCTGGTCAGCAGGTCCAATGGCCACAGGTATTTTATCTTGAGGATCCAGGAGAGAGGGATCCAATGTGTATACAGGGAGCAGACAGTCATGGTCAGAGTAGTGTAGGGCCAACATGGTGATATTTAACAGAGATTAGTGTGGGATCCAAGGATTGTAGGGTTGATAATTTAACTGATTGACATAGGCGAGTGGACCTTTGTAGGGTAAAGTTGTTCTGACTTCTGACTTTCCATTGAGCTTCAATGTTGAGGAGAGCACACCACTTGAGGGTGACTCACAGAGGTCTTGCAGTACCTCATTATGGCATCAACATGGGCAGTTGATGGAGGTTGTGTTGATATTGGTAGTATCTTGGAGGATGGACTCATTCAGGGATGAGGCCATGAGTCATGAGCAGGAGCTTCACGGTGTTGATACATTTCAGGATTATGCTTCCCAGGGGCTTATAGTTCATGTCTTGATATGGGACCCAGGGGGCAGAGCGCATGACAGTTCATCTTTGGATGGAGTCTATTGTGTGTCCCACAGGTGGACATGGGATCCTGGTATTATACGTGAGGGGATTTGGTTATTGCTTGAGGATAAACAATTTTCTAGCAGGGAGGACCGTAATGTCCCCACTTTGGGACATCATCACATTGCAGAGGTTTATGATGACTAGAGTAGCCAGATGGATGTTATAGCGAGTACAGGGGTTATTGAGAGGCATTTTTGGGTTTGGAATGCATCTCTCATCCCATTTCATCATTATGCTCCATTCCACATAGGTTGGCCTTAGTTTCGTTGCATTCCGACAATTTCCATGATTTTGAGTATTTTGAGCCATAAGTTAATTAAATTCACTGAGGAGGTCATTTTGGGCACATTGTTTGGAGGAACCTCTCAGTGTAATAGCTCATTGGAATTGGGAGGAGAAACAATATAGGATGGGATGGTGATAAGTGACTTTCAATGGCCAGGGAAGCCACAAGGAGAGATAAGGCACTTTTCAGAGGTAAAAAGGTTAATTAATTAATTAATTAAATATTAATAAAATGAAAGTCACTTTGGAAGAAGAAGGTGAGAAGGAAGTATAAAGGAAAGGCAAGGGCCTCTATTCATTCATTCATGTATGTATATCATTTGATATCTGGCTTCTAGCTAGAGGGCCCATCTCTTGGGGGTTTTGAGGGTTTTGACTTAACAAACCCTAGAGGACAATTCGGTGGTGAAATATTCCACCTAGATTGTCCCAAGCTTGGTCTCAGGGATGCAATACACCTCCACACCATTCTAGTTTGGATCACCATCAATGCAAGAGGGTTCTACACCAGCCATAAACACATGAAGAGAAGGGTGGCGCACCATTGGGGGTTTCCAGCAAGGGGGGTGCACCATTCTTTGAGGGAAGCTCATTCCAAAGGATTGGAAGGGCTTCGACAGATTATAGCACCTGGGTTTTCATTACAGGGGCTTGGCCGTTAGATCTAGTGAATTCCGGAGGAGTTTCATGGGCCATTGGGGTTATTGGATGCATTGGACGAATTGGAGAGAAGGAGGGCAATTTTGAGATTTAGATCTATTCTGTTTGAGGAGGTTATACATCAGATCTGACCATGAGACTTCACCTAGTGAATTGCAGTGTCTCGATCTACCTTTCTAGCAATTTTCAGTGCATTTCGAGGCCTCCTTCATTAGGGCTGAAATTTTAGGGTTTGGCAGTTTTAGGAGGGCACAACTCCATTGGAGGATTCAACATTTGGAGGAGTTTCCCTTGGTGTTTCATTCTGAGATTTCAGGAGGGGATTCTACTCATCCTGATCTACAGTTCAACATATTTTTCATAGCATTTGGAGGTCTTTGACTGTAGGGATGAATTATTGAGGGTCTTCAGGGTTTCAGCAGGACGTGACATCTTCCAGCTTGAGGGTTTGGCACCTCATTTGGATAGATCTACTCCTGCATCGATCTTCAGTGGATATTCATCCTTTGGAGGCTTGTGGCATATTCTATTGGATAATTTTGTAGCAGCTCCTATCTTCTATTGTCTTTATTGGAGCCATCTGATGTGCATTCTAGACAACATCTCATTGTATCAGGTTCTTGCTATTTGTCATGAAATAAAGATCAAATCTGCAGTGTTTTTTCTTGTCTATCATCTTATTGATCTTTCATATGGTTGAGGTATGTTCCATGATTGTATCTCCTTGTTTATTACTGCAAACACACATATAAAACATCAAAAAACCCTAAGCATAACTGTAATCAAAGTGTTTGACAAAATACCACAACCAGTAAAGTTTTAAAAGACATCCAAAACCGTGATGTTCCTTGCATCTTGGCTTGGGAACATTACAAATGGAAATAATGATTGAATATACATGTCTATGTCTAAATTTTGCATTGATTGATTAAGGTAGAAATACTCATTGTTTTTTTGTGAACCCATGTATTTGAATGGTCCTATGTTTGCCTCAGCTTAGCAGCTAGAGAGTTATGGGATGTGGGTCTACAAGAGAGTAGGAGTAGGGTTAACTGTAATATTTAATTCCTGTCGACCTCTTGAATTTACCTTCACGGGTATACTAAGTTCGAACTTTGTGGAAGGAGGGAGCCTCCTTCAAACCCTTCACATGTGTGGTTGAGGGCTCATGTCCACAGTTCTAACCAAATCATGGCTAATTGTTAAGCATGCAATCTCGAGGCTTGTCCAAGATTTCATATGACCAAGGTTCGGGAACCCTGCACTAGGCCTGAAAGGAGCTAAGACTTTTTGTCTTCGAAACTATGGGAATTTAGAGCTCCAGGGTGTTATGACCTTTCCACTTTCAAACCGACCGAGGGAAACTTGTTTCTACGATTACCCACAAGGTCGACCAACATGTGGCGATGTCCCTGACCATGACATATGTACCTATCCCACCGTTGAACCCTGACCCACTTACCAATCACGAAGTAATGCGAGACACAAATCCAAGGGTGATCGAGAGTCTCCCTGGCCGTTGGATCTACGTCGAGGTCAGTTCGGCGTTGACTACTTTGGGATAACAGAGGTGTCATAACACCAAATTCCCCGAACGTCGGAGTTGCGAATTAATGTGAGTCGTGGATCTATGGAGTTCGTTGAGAACCCCTCTTAACCGTCTGATCAACCGATGGAGGGAGTTGTGTACAACACTTCGACGAAGTCCTACTTCAGGAGAGCGGAGTTGTCATAACGCCAAAAATCTTGAATGTCAGAGCTGCAAATTAATGTGAACCGTAGATATAGGGGTGCTTCAGGATCCTTCTTGGTCATTGGATCCATGTTGCAGTCAGTCTGACATTGAACACTCTGGGAGAAAGGGGGTGGTAAGAGAATGAAACCTCCGAATGTTGAATTCGCGAAGTGATAAGAACCGTAGATCTAAGGACGTTTCGGGATCTACCATGACCGTAGATCTAGATCATGGTCAACCCGACATTGACCAATCCGAGAGCAAGGAGGAGGTCACACAACATATCCCCCAAACACCGAAGTTACGAAGTAACGGATGCTGTAGATAAATATATCTATGTGGATGCATCTTAATCGTGAGATCTAAGGGCGTCGAAAGGCTATCAATCTGGAGTGATGTGGCACATTGACGTGACCTAGGGTGATGTGGACCCAAGTTTGATGTGCCACATGTCACTTTTATTTGTACTTTTCGTAGACCCTATGTGCCCATTAAAACGTGACACATGTCACCCACTAATGGGGCCACATGTCATCTCTGGTTTGATGTGCGTCACACCCCCACCCCCCTTACACGTGTTCACTTGGCCCATTAGCAAGTGGAGTACTCGAGACCCACCTGTCCTTGCCTCTGCCTTTAATACACCACCACATGTAAGGGTGGACCCTTCGGGAGTCCAAGACTTTGGAATTACGGAGGTTTGGACTGTAGTGTCGTAGATAAGCTAAAAGAACCAAAGGCCAGAGCCATGTGGCGCAATTTCGGGCTCCTTCGAGAGTTCTAGATTTTGGGACTCCGGAGGATATGCGCATAGAAAGAAAATGGGGCATTCAGCGCTGAAGCGTTGGATTTCCCTCTAGCTCATGTGTTAAATGAGGATCAAGTCCCATTGTTGGATTGGACGGTGGATGGACTTCCACCATGGATGTAGGGACGTTGGGGAATCTATGGGACTTCAGGGAACTTGGAATTGTACGAATGAGATGGACTCATGGGGCACCACGTGGCCCTCGACTAATAGTTCCTGAAGAGCTCTAAGAGGCCATAACTTGCAATCCATAGCTCGGATTTGCGTCTGGTAGCAGTCGTTAGAAATTTGTGGTTGCATAGAAGAGGATGGAGACCTCGGAAAGGGGAGTTGAGACGATTAAAATAATAAAAGTTTTAATGCCCCATCCCTAGAAAGGGTACTTAGGGGTCGGGTGCATTACAAAGAACATGAGCAAAGTGAGATGCTTTGCATGTCACAAGACTGGCCACTACACTAGTCAGTGTCTGAACAAGAAGGAGAAGAAGTCGAAACCAGAGGTGTCAACATCAACAGAGATTACAGAGTTTGTTGAGAGATATGAGAGGGAGTTTTCTCTCATGATTGGTCCCTTGGGCATTGGTTGCCTAGTGTTCGAGGACATTGAAGTGTGGTTCGTGGACAATGGAGCTTCCTGACATATGACAAGGATGAGGTTAGTGTTCCGGAGTCTTTCAGAAACAGACTCAGACTGTTGTGTGGGTGTTGGTACCAACCCACAACTTGCAGTAAAGGGGGTTGGAAGTGTTAGATTCCAACTAGAGTCATGAGACTTTCTGGAGGTTTCTAGAGTATTGTATGTTCCAGAGATGATGGCTAAATTACTCTCAGTGTCAGCTCTAGAGGTTGATGGATTTGGAGTGGCATTCTACTATGGTCATGTATTTCTATATCTAGAGGAAGCTACTCCAGACACAACAATGATATTTGGTATCAGGTATGAGAGGTTGTATAGGTTGTTGGGTCGACCTGTGTTGAGGTTCAGTGTATTTATGGATTCAGATTCTGTATTGTTGAGTGGGCAGGTTGCATGGGAGAGAGAGTTGATATTGGGGACTCAGTCCTCTTCTGGGACTCTTAGAGGACTCAACACGCATGAATCGACACAGATGGATTCTCAGGAGAGTGTGCAGCCTCCTAGAAACATGTCTTCAGTTCGTGGAACAACATAGGCTTCCAGTGTAGTGGGAGTAGTGGCTTCCTGTTCAAGGGAGAAAATACTTTTAGCATAGGAGGAGAAACTATGGAAGTTTATGAGTTGGAGATGAATTTTGATGGTGATACCAGAAGTACCTCTCTCGCTAAGAGGGAGTGTTAAAATTGATAGCTCGAAGGTACTTTTGCATAGGGGGATCCCAACATGCAGAAGTGACCGAGCACATTTCTCCCTAGTGACTTTATAATGTCTTTTTATAAAGTAATAAAGTGATTTTATAAAGTTGGGTCTTTTAATTTTTAAATTTAAAAGTGACTTTATGATGTTATGGATCACTTTAGTGACTTAAGTGACCTCAACGAATGATTAAATCATGAACGTTGATCTCAAGGGAAAGTGAAGAGTCACTCAAGGGAGATCAAGGGTTAGAGGAGTTACATTTCAAAATTGCTTAGAAGGCAGCTCATGAGGGAGAGAGAGGGTGCACATCTCGAGGAGATCTCGGAGGGAAGGTGAAGGGTCACGTTTTCCAAGAGAGGTTTCTTATCTTGGAGGGAATGGAAGCAACAAGGGAGATTGGCACACATCCCTAGGAGAGGGATTGGCATGCATCTCTAGAGATATTGCAGTATTAAATATTGTTCGTACAACTACTACAGGAAGGGTCATACAACAAGAGAAAGGCATGAAATTCGAGACATCCAACTCTATTACAGTTTGTCATGAATTCCAAGACAATTTTGTTGGATTATTCCATACATTATGGTATTGTACTGTACAACAGCTCCCTGGCATGATTTTCTAGGAGTTTTGTGGTTGTTTGTTGACTGTACTGGGCATTATGTTTAGAACACAGTTTGGCACTTTTTTCTAGAGGGATATTTTGTTAGAGAGTGAGATAAGTCTGTGTATTTCATGTTGATATAATTGTTGTTGTAAATATTTGATTTTCCCTAGAGCTAAATAAGAAATTACTCCTTAAGTTTTCATTTCTTTTATGTGTATTCTTCATGGTGCATTGCCCAAAATTTATGGTGCCAAATGTGTTATTTTGTCTGTTGTTATGAGTTATTTCCGTTGTTGATTTAGTTTCAGATCTATGTCATGAAATGTTTCTGCTCATTAAGTATAGTTCAATATTGGGTTTATTGCTTTATTGTTGAATCTTAATAGGAAATTGAAATCTGAAGTTTGATATAGTGAGTTTTTGAGCTATATTTTCAACAAAAATCTTAAAATTAACAGTGTGGGTTGGTAGCTAAAAACATAAAATTATTATGTCATTAAAAGATGTTTTACATTGAACTTTAGGTTATTTATTTGTTTTTATTAGAATGAAGTTGAAATGTTTTGTGGTGTATGATATTTCTATGAATTGGGTATTTTAATCAAATATTTTTCTTAATACAATTGAGGAAGCTCCAAAAACGTTAACGTTTATAGTGTGTACTTATTTCTTAGTAGATGTAATTTTAATTTGATAAAATTATATGCTTTATTATTTTTATTTATTTTTAACAAAAAATAGTAAATTTATATTATAAAAAGTTGCATATAAGCTAAACAAGATTGTACAGAAAGAGAGTTTCCATGGATTAAAATTGGCAATGTAGGCAGATATTATATGTGGGAAATAGAAAATTCTAGATCATACTTTGTTGAGGCTTCCAAAACGTTGTTGTTAGTGTATATTCTAAAAAAGACTCCTAGGATAAGTATTGTTTTATATATCATAAAAAATAATGAAAGACATATTTGTTGGTTTCATCTTGTCCAATGTTGATATGATGAGATTCATGAATACCTTGGTCCATGTCCTCCATCATTTGATGCACGATTTCTTCTTCCTTGAGACCTTTTGGTGCTAAGTTTATTGATATTTTCTAATTGGAGACAACTAAGTGTGAGCCTTTACTAAGATTACAAACTATGTTCTTTAGCATGGAACAATTATCTTCTAAAACTTGAATTTGTCTCTTTTGTTGAACTAGAGTATCCATGACTAAAGCATTATGAGAAATAAACTAATGTTCATTCTCATGAACTTTGGTGGTTGTCAAGAAAATTAAAATTATGTTATTGTTAATAAAATCCTCATGTCTATGAAGCACTCTATGAAGTTCTTAGACTTCCCCGCAGTGCATGTTCAAGAGCTTTGATTGTTTCCCAATCAGAATAGCATTAAGAGGAACCCAAAGATATAATTTCTAGAGAACAACCCTAATATTCCCTTGAAATGGATGTTGTAGATCCACTCAAATTACCAACCCATGAATATGACTACACTATGGGGTATAGGGCAAGGCAAACAAGGGCCAGGTCGAAAATTCAATCTCCCAAACAATGAACAAAACCTCCAAGAAACCCAAAAGGAATCTGAAACCAAAAACACCCAGAAATGAAACAAAGCACCAGAGTAGAGAATTCAAACAACATTCCTTAATTGAGCACCAAATCATACCACCGAAGACCATCACATTCAACAAAAACTCCTAAGCACAAAGAAGAGACAATTAGGAATTCTTACCCGAAAGATAAATGAGACCAAGGTTGACCACCGCCAAGCTCTATCACTAAAACCACCTGCATACTGAGCCACCATCCTACCGGAGTTCTGAGATAAACCACGACATGTTTCAAATTGTCGATCGAGAGCTATGGTTAGCATGTGCAAGGTTGGCGAAGAAGGGATGCTCTTCACATCCCATACCTTGCTTGATATCACCTAACGTCTTACTACCTTGACATGTGTTGGTTGGTGAGGTCATAACGTCCTTCATGTTTGATAAATCATGAATGAACTTAGGGGATGGCTTGAACATATAAATCCCCATTTTTATAAGGACCCCTTCATTTAATTTTTTGGTTTCGATTGCAAGACCATTAATGTGTCGATTGAGGAATTTAAGGACTTGAAAGAAGGTGACCTCCTAAACTCAATGAGTCTCTTTTTGAATTCTCGTTGAATAATGCTATCTTGCAATCAAGCAGAGTCTTCTTAAAATTCATTACGTTGGTAGTTATGCCCGAATCATCAGTGATGATCAAAGTCCACACTCTATATGCATTCACTAATAGCGGTCCTTGGAGAAGGGCATATGCATTTTCTTGATTATTTGTGGTTGTCCCTAAACTCAACCTATAAGTCAATTATTGTTTCTTCCCAAGATCAAGAATGATCCCACTCATTCTTTCCACCCCTAGGTTTCCCTTTAATGCTCCATTGAAAAAGAGAATGTGATTTTTTTTTGTTGTATTTGACATTGCCAATCATGGAAGTTTTTCTCGGTCAATATTAGTTTCCACAATGAGTGATGAATTGCCTTTGAATTATTGATTTTGGATATGGAACTGAATCCACCAAAAATTCTATAAGCCATGCTCTCCCATTACTATCAAGCCAATAAAACTCCTGACCCTTCCTTCCCTAGTGTTTAGCTTCTGCCAAATAATCTCTTGATTTTGTAGCGATTGAACTTGGATTATCTGATTTTCGTTGAAAAAAAAACTTATTATGTGCCAACCAAAATTTCCAACAAATGAATTTGGGTAAATCTCGCCATACTATTTTCATAATAGATTTGTTTTTGAATTCCCCAGTGAGTGAACATATCCTTCCACGAATAAGAGATTTTCATTATGTGGGTAATCCCTGCAAAATCAAATTGCCAAGCTTGTTTCAATAAGGAACATTCAAATAAGAGATGTCGGGTTGTTTCAACCTCAACAAGGCACAATGCACAACCAGAGGGTGCATGTGTTCCCCTCTTCAGAAGATTCTATGTTATCAAAAGATTCTCATGCAGAATTATGCAACACAATATGTTTATTTTAGATAAGTCGTCATTATGCCATACATGTTTCCATTAACTAGAATGTTGAGGGCGAGGAAAACACTGAATTTGATATTGATATCCAACTTTGACACAATATTAGTTAGGAAATAAATCACAAAGTAATTAAAATTAAAATAATGTGGAAATAAAATATGGAAAACACAATACACAAGACAAAACATATATGTGGTTCACCTAATGTGGCTAAGTCCACAGAGAAATTTGTCAGTCCTTTTATTTCTTCCAGCCAAGTAAAGTGATACAACCTACAACACACCCATTGTAACTTCCTCTTCACTCCTTTTTTACAGTCTCTTTCTGCCTTTTTACCGTTCTCTCTCATAATACACACACACACACATTATATTGTGCATTATATTTCACACAATATAATGAAGTATCCTAAGACTTTTATAGGCTTCATTACATGTAATTCACAGGAATAATACTACAGGCTACCAAAACCATGAGCCCAAAAAACATGGGTTACCAATACCATGGGCCCAAAAACCACTTGTTAACTTAAAATATATTTGACTCTTTTACTGAACCACTTGTTTATTTAAAATAAATTTGACTCTTTTATCGAGTCAAGTTTATCCTAACAATATTCTGAGTTACCCCAATATCTTTGATCAAACTCTGAAATATCAAGAGTGAAACCTTTATAGAAGAAGCCAAAGGGGCAAAATGAGCAGGGAAAGATCTAAGTGACCAACCCAACTAATGAAAAACTTCTTCTCGAGATGAAATATCTCAAAGGGTGGCTATACCTTGATTGTCCATCCATTGTTTCAATGGGAGAAATTCACTTTTTTTCTCTAGGGGCAGGTTCCCCATAACAAAGTCCTTCTATACATAGATCAATTTTCCATTGCTCGGAACCCATGTTAATTTGGATTGTATAATAAATACTACAACTTTAAGGACTTTCCAAATTTGTGACCCTTTCTTATTTTCCAATGGACCATCTATGCATCTCTTGCAATTCCCTGGAAGTATATTTGGTGGAGAACCTTTTTCCACCATTATAGCTTACTGATGATCAAATTCCACATGAATTTGGCTCCTAAAGCCAAGTTCATGATTGAGGAATCTTTGATTACCAGTCCTCCTTTGTCCTTGGGAGCTCTCACCATATTATAGTTGACCAAGTGGAACGTTTTGTGATTTGATTTACCCTCCTGCCATGAGAAGTTGTGAATTTCCTAAGACACTTGCTACATAATTCCAATTGGAGCTAACATAACAAAACATTGTACGATCAAGAGAGTTATTAGCATTGATTTAATGAGAATCACCATCCCCATTGGTTCAACCATTAGGATCCCCATTGTTGGAATTTGGACTTGATTTTTCTGATGATACATTGCTAGGACTGCGCTATGGGATTGCTGAGAGATATCGACATCCCCAAATACTTGAAGGAGGTCTAGAACTCTTTGCAAGGAAAATAGAATTTTGGAAATTGCATGGAATTGGGAATTGATATT
>SNQJ01S0121227.1:12696-39833 GCA_010110895.2 Picea sitchensis
GTTCATTTAAAAAAAATATTTATTTGTGAAGATTTTGTTCTTTCTATTTATTTATTTTTAATGTAAATTAAAAAAATAAAAAATAAAATTTGTAAATAAATTTTCAAGGGACCATTTGGAGTCCAATTTTGGGTTGTTTATTTACATAGGGTTTTGTTTTCAATATCACCATTTCAATTAGGTCGTAAATAGCTATGATTTTCACGTTTAGAAAAAAACATTTTTTTTTACGTAGCATCACTTTTTGATTTAGGTGTTGATTTTAAGGTTTTTCTGAGCTACTGTCTGAGTTTCGAAGGCCATGTTCGAAAAATGTTGTAATTTTGACCACGTTTAAAAAAATGGTGCTACCCGTAGCACTACTTTTTGATTTGGGGGTTGATTTTCATGTTTTTTACGGAAAAATATGGGTTTTAAGGACTAGAGTTCTCGTTAAGTCGATAACTATGTTTTTTGTCTTCCTCTATTACTTTATTTATTTATTTAGCTCCATGTTTTCCTCGTCAGAGATTAGAGGGGGGATTTTTTCTAGCATTGATATAGTGGAGTTGAGATCGTCCTGCTCCCATTTAGTATATAAAGTCTCGAAGTGATTTATAGCTACCTCTTTGATTGCTAGAAAATCACTCAACTTTGAACCATCTTCCAAAGAAATTTCTTTGACATCAATTTTCTACTTCCTAGATTTAGCTTGCCTATGGAAAAATGAGGTATTCCCGTCCCTTGATTTCAACCACAAACTTTGATATTTAAAATGCCACTTTCCTCTTTTTGGTGTTGGCTATTGATGTCCTCCACTTCCATTCTCTCCTGAAGAGCTTCCAATGGTAATTTAATTTGAGATTTTTCTTTTTTAGGGGAGATGTATGAGGGCTTTGCCCATTCCTTGAGGGTTAGTTTCACAACTTTGAGTTTTTGTTCCCAAATGTAGATAGGAGACCCAATGACCCATTTACCACATTCTTCTATGATTATTTATGTGGCCTTGGGATCTTGGAGTCATGGAAGATTAAATCTAAAAGGGAGTGCCCCAAAGTCAAGGGACTCAAGGACTTGAAGTATGATTGGTTTGTGATCATATATAGTTGATGGGATGATCTTGGAGGATATAATGATTGGAATTCAACAGAAGGCTGATGTGATTAAGAAATCGATCCAGACTTGCAACAATATGGTTTGGGTTGATTCTTTTGTTGGTCCAGGTGTATTTTCCTTTCACTAGCTTGATATCCACTAAATCCCAATAAATCCCAATCCATCATGATATCTTCCATTTTTTCTCTGAAAGGTTCTCAGACTATGCTTCCACTTCTTTTTTCTTTGCTATTCATTATTACATTAAAAGCCCTAGCTATGATGCTATTTTTAGAGAATTCAAAATATTTCCAAGTTTGTAGAGAGAGAGCCAACAATCTTCTATTTCTTTGTAAGTTACAAGTGTTAGCATATGACTCCTCTACAATCATCAAGTCCTACACCACCTTTATATATTTCACATTATGGAATATAGTTAGTTTGTATTCTAGATCCTACTTTGCCTCCTCCTTGTCTTATCTCTTGATTTGTATTCTCTACAATCATCAAGTCCTACATCACCTTTATATATTTCACATTATGGGATATAGTTTTTATCCTAAGTGTATTCTAGATCATACTTTGCCTCCTCCTTGTCTTATCTCTTAATGAGGTGTCACTGTGAGAGGAAATCAAGTTTATGAGGTGGTTTCATTCACTTATTATATATTTTTATCAGTGGAATGAATACAAAGTGTAGAATATAGCTTGATGCTTTTTCCACCAAATTCTTGTTTCTTGTCCTGTCTTGTGTTCTTTTTCTTAACATGATATCAAAACACCTGTAGTATTAAAAATATTATTGGTCAATTCTAGCTGGAAAGAGACACCACATGCATGCCTAACAGTCACGCACCCATGTGAGAAGGAGATAATACAATTTTATTTTTTTGGCATTTGCAAATCGGATATCAATATGACCTGGTCGAAGCAGATTTCTGAAACATGCTAGGCACGGTGTTTGATGGGGATAACACAATGAAACATGTCTGACTATTATTCGTTACATTGATGGTGAAGAGCACAAATCTAAAATGATACGTTGTCAAAAGAGGGATTTTGATTTGATGTCTTCTTGGCATAATATAATGTTTTTTCAAGAGTTTAATTGAGTTGGGAGAAAAGTAAACATTTTTTTATTATATAAAAGAGTTTGGCCAAAACATTTGGCTTAAAACACGAGTTATAAGCCAAATTGTTGTAAAGGGTAAACAAAAAAGATTTGTAAGATCACAAATTCGTGTATTTTCACAAGGATAAAATCTTATCACAAAAAAAAAAAAAAATCATTTTTTATTTGGATTTTGTGTCCTAGACTATCCTGAAATTGAATAAGAAGGTTTAAAGACATTGTGTTTGTAGATGGTGATGATTGTTTTGGATGATTATTTTGTGTCTAGTTTTAACACAATTGCAATTTTTTGTTTAAAACACTACACACATTGAGTACAAGGCAATAAAATTCAATTACATACATTTAATGACAATCAAGCACAAGTGAGAATATTCAAGAAATCAAGTTAGCAGTCAAATTAACATTCAACGACAAATCTACATCAACATCAATTCAACTTCACAAGAAACATCAAACTTGAGGGATGTACTTGCAATAGTTCTTTTTTGTAAGTGTCAAACGAGAAATCAAGTTGAATTGCATTTTACTTGTTATGTGCATTCTCGATTGAACCCAACACTTGAGAATTGTTTGTGTCATTGTATTTTTTAGTCTACAATGAAAAGGTTCAGTGATTGAATTGTATATAGGGTGGAGTTGCAAGAAGCCCTCTTTGTTGTCGAGTCAATTGTAATCAATACCTACCTACACAAGGAAGCCTCATTCAATTTTTAAAAATGGCTCGGGAATTATCAGAGTTACTGAAAACTCTAATAATCACTGTGGAAGACAACACAATCTCCATTAACAAAGCTACTCTCAAATCGGTACTAACTAATTTTCAAGTGATGCAAGCTAAAGTTAGACTTCTTCAAGCTCAATCCCAACTCTTGAATGATGAAATAAGGGATCTAAAAAATCAAGAGTCAATGAAGTGTTTTGAACTAGTCCTTGTTCAAATAAACATTTTTATGATGATAATGGTGATGATGATTCAGATCAATAGTCCACTCGAGAGAAACTCACTAAAACAACTTCAATTGCAGATGAGGATGAAGTTGTGCATGATCAAGTTCGGTGTAATCTTTTCAACTACGTTGTCAAGCCTTGGGAAGAAATACAATTCAACAAAAATCGACATGGTTTAAGATATGAAAATTTAAGACAACAACTTTCATATCCCACATACTCCAAACCAGTTAAGTTTGTGAGCGGAGGATTTCTTGATGACAAGACATCAAAAATCATTGAAGAAAAACTTTAGTGTCAACATTGTCATTGATTTGGTCACATGGAGAATCAATGTTTTGATGTCCATCATTGTCCGCATTGTGGAAAGAAAAATCATTCATCAAATAGATGCTCCAAATGAAACAAACCTGCAAGATCAAAGTTTCACTATGAGTGGATCAATCCTTGGAAATGGTAATGAACAATCAAACGATTATATCAGTCTTACTGTAGAATTCAATATCGAGTAAAGACACATCTTGCAGCAGGCATTGAAATGAATATGATACTCTATTGCACCTCAAAGGAGGGAGTACAATGATAAAACTCTCCTTCGCCTTAAGGGGGGAGTCCACCAATGAAGTGAAAATCGTTAGTAGTCAACGAAAACCACCAATACAACGATGAATTTGTTTAGGGTAACCCACATGAAAACATGTGATGTCTCACCTTTCGGTTGACAAAGTGGGGTATATATATGGTTGTCATACTTCAAGTTTCGACAACAACAAACCATCTTTGGATGGACATCAACAATTTGTAGATGGAAAACTTGGAAAAACAAATTGACAATTTGGATGTTGAATGACACTATTTTGTGTCATTTTTTATAGCAATATTGTGGACACTTTGTTCACCTAGATGGTCATTCAACCAAGCAAAGGATAGCTAGATCCATATACATTGTATCTTGACATTTGATTGAGTTGTCAGACATTAGATGCATCAAACTAGTATTTAATTCACTTCTCATAGTTCACTCTCACCATATTGGAGTTCACATCAGTGAACAATTATAGACATTATGACTCACATGATTACACAGTGGGATTTTCCTTAGTTTTTGGCATCCATATTTGGTGTTTTTTCAAGTAGTTTTTCATTGAGGCTCAACTCAAGTGTTTCAGTATGAAGACTTAGAAATGTACTAGTTTATGCACCTACCTTGCTGGTATAATTGTTTAGACTTATTATTGAGATGGATATTGTTAGCCTATGACTCCTATACAATCATCAATTCCTACAACACATTTTTATATTTCACATTATGGGATATATTTTTTATCCTAAGTGTGTTTTAGATCCTACTTTGCCTCCTTGTCTTCTCTCTTGATGAGGTGTTAGTGTGAGAGAAAATCAAGTTTATGAGGTGGTTTCATTCATGTATTATATATTTGTATCATTGGAATGAATACAAAGTGTAGAATATGACTTGAAGCCTTTTTCTGCCAATTTCTTGTCTCTTGTCATGTCTTGTGTTATTTTTCTTAACAATAGGGATATAAACATTAAAATTGTTGAACACTTACTTGAATTTTGGTGTATGATACATATTAAGACCCAATGTTGGGTTTGGTGTGAAAAATCCAGATGAAAAGTTCAGTTATCCCAAAGGGTGAAAATACTACTCGAAGCCCCTTTGGAACTTATTGTTGTTCCTTCACTCCTTTTCCAATGCATTTTACTTATTCTCAACATTTTTTATGCCTCTGACTTGGTCTCCTGGAGAATGTTGATTGCTAGATTTTTTTATTTTATTAGATATCTCATGGCTTCTTCTTTTGACATGCTATCTAGACCTCCACAATTCCAAGAGACTATATTCATTATTTAATAGAGGAGGATTTGTAGCTTCCACCTTGCAATGGAACATTGGCTCCTGGATTCTTTGTGCTTCGTGTTCCAACTTCCAATAATTTTTTTATGGTTGTTTGGATACCCAATATTTTTTCTTGTTTACTACTTCCCGTTTTTCTTTAGTTATCTTCATACCTGCCCATTTGATTTGTCTCTCTTATTCTTCATCCTCTTGTTTTTCTTCTTCTTCCAACTGTTGATGTGCTTTAGTTAAAATCCATGATGAGAGTTGCAATTTGTCTAGGATATGATCAATTGCTTTTTGTCTATTTGAAAGGAGGTCTTCAATTGTTGATGAGCATTAATATCCCGAGTTTCAAAATGAATGGAAAACCTGGGAGGGGATGACAATATGGGGGTTGTGACTATGGGTGTTATCACTTCAACAAAAGAAATCAGATCTTCTTGGGAGAGACCTTTGAACTTGTTGGCTAGTAAAATCAAAGTTCCATCCTTAGGATGGCATGGGGATTGAGTTGATATTCCTTGGTTCTGAGTCAATAGGACTAATTTAGACATCATCTCAATTACTTGATTTTTAGGAGTCATCTTCTTTGAACTAGTAGGGGTTGGAAGGCTTGAGGATGATGGGGTTGACTTTAGCATTGTTGTAGAGGTTAGTAGTTTGGAGCTCATTTTTTTTTTACCACCTGCCATTGTTCTTCCTTTTCAAGTGCAGTTTGAGATGGACGAATATTTTTCTTACAGTCTTTCACAAATTTTTTGTATTCATGACAAGCTTTTCATCTGGAGGAAAATTGCTCATAGTTCAGAGGCAAAATATGCTTCCAATTGTTGAGAGTTAGAAGGATTGCTTCCGAAAGTCATTTCTCTAGATCTACCTCTACACAAATTTGAGCCCAAGCGAACATTCTATCCTTATGCTCAAATTTTTCAATGTAGCACCCCAAAGAGTTTCCAATGCTTCATAGAGAGCCTTCATTCCAGCACTGTAGAGGCAGATGTGGGAAGCAGACCCAAACTGGAATTGTAGATGGAACGCCAATTTCAAGGTTGAAATCAGGGGTCTATTTTTTCATATGCATTCCTGTAGTGATGAAAAAATACAGACCAATCATGAATATGAGATCCCTATTTTTTTTGGATTCAAACAAGAAAGCACAAGAACCTCTGCCACAATAATAGTGAGTTAGTTTTCCCTTTATTAATACTTGACAGTTCTTTCGAACCTAGATATCCATTAATTTGGGTGTTTTAGAAAAACATGATCACAGAGAAATAAAATAAAATAAAATACAGAAATAAAACACAGAAGATACACAATACAATAGAACAAAGATATACATGGTTCACCCAGTGTGGGCTATGTCCACCAGAGAAATTTCCAGGTCCTTCCTTTTTATTATCCATCAAATGAAGGGATACAACCTACAACACACCCATTGTAACTTCCTCTTATTTATCTCATATTCTCCTCTCTCATAATACAATATTCACAATGATGCATACCCGCAATACATTTCCCTCATAAAAGAGGGTTTCCTTCTAGGGAAAAAAACCCTAACATAAATTCTACCATCAGATATGAGACCTTATAATGAATGGTCCAGATTTACTATGAAATTACAATATACATTTACAAGACAATTTTTCCTTCGGGAGCCCACTTGCACCTGGACCCCCCAGCTGGGGGGATGAGCCCCCCCTGCAACCCCCCTGCGTGGAGGGGTGTACAGTCTTCATGGGGTATAAACATGGTTGAAAACAAAGACCTATGAAACATGAAGATAATCAGGCTCCACAACCAATAATCTCCCACTTGGAGATTGATCTCAACAACTCCATCGTTGTTGTATTTGCTGGACTATGTTCCTTCTTGGACCTGGACAATTTATCATCTTCAACTTCATGCTTGAAGACCAACTGAAAATAAATAGGAACTCAGTTTCTCCCTGGTTACTCCCTTTTTTAACATGTCTGTGGGATTATGGCTAGTATGTATCTTTTCCAACTTCAAATGTCCATCTTCCAAGACAGATCGTATGAAATGATACTTGAGTTTTATATGTTTAGTATTCGAATGGAAGGTTGATTTMTTTTCAATATGAATGTCACTCTCACTATCACATTACAACCTACTATTCTCCTACTTCTTTTCCAATTCCTCCATAAAACTCTATAACCAAATCATTTCTTTACTAGCCTCTGTAGCGGCAACATACTCTGCTTTTGTTGTTGAAAGTGTAACAACCTTTTGYAATTTCAAAATCCAACGTATTGTTGTTCCACCTACAATAAAAACATACCCTGTGGTGCTCCTCCTGCTATCTTTATCACCTACCATATCTGAATCAACGTATCCATGTAGAACAGTGTCTGAACCTCCAAAACATAATGCATGAGTAGCAATACCTCTCAAATACCCAAGAATCCACTTTACTGCCTCCCAATGTTCTTTACCTGAATTGTTCATATACCTTCTCACAAATCCCACTGCATGTGCAATATCTAGTCTTGTGCAAACCATCACATACATCAAGCTTCCAACTGTTGATTAATAAGGGACCCTGGACATGTATTATATCTCCTCCTGTGTCTTGGGACACATTTCCTTAGTTAATTTGAAATGGTTGGCCAAATATGTACTAACTAGTTTTGCATTTTGCATTCTAAACCTCTTCAACACCTTCTCTATGTACTCACCCTGATGCAATGTCAATTTGCGATTTTTCCTGTCTCTTGTTATTCTCATATCAAGGAATTTTTTTGCAACACCCAAATCCTTCATCGGAAATGAATTAGCTAATTTCTTCTTGAACATATTTATATCATGCATATTAGACCCTGCAACAAGCATGTCATCTACATACAACAACAAGATAATATAGCTTCCATTTTCTAGCCTTTTAAAATAAACACAGTGATCATAATGACATCTACCATAACCTTGTTATGTCATAATCCTGCCAAACTTCAAATACCACTTCCTTGGAGCTTGCTTTAGTCCATACAAGCTCTTCTTCAACCTGCATACCAAATTCTCCTTCCCTTTGACCTCATACCCCTGTGGTTGTTGCATATAAACCTCTTCCTCCAAATCCCCATGGAGAAAAGTTGGTTTTACATCTAATTTTTCAAGATGAAAATATTCTACTTCCACAAGACTTAAAACAGTCCTAATTGAAGTCATTTTAACAAGAGAAAATATTTCATCAAAATCTATACCTTTATTTTGTGCAAACCCATTTATAACAAGTATATCCTTATATCGTTTTTTGCCTCCATCTTCTTCCTTCAACTGGTAAACTCGTTTATTCTATAATGTTATTTTTCCTACAGGAAATTGAACCAAATGCCAAGTCTGGTTATTTACCAGGGAATACATTTCCTCTTTCATGCCTTGCTCACACTTCTTTTTAGTGTCTACCTGCATTTCCTCTTCATAACATTCGAGTTCACCAGAATCAATAAACAATAAATAATACAATGAATGAGAGCATCATTAAGGAGGTCTACTTAACCTGGTAGATATTCTAACAACACTTGCAGGAGTTTGAGGTACTTGTTTCTCATATTGTTGTACATTTTGATTTTTTGGTACCTTTGGAATTTCTTTTTCAGTGATCTCATCAAGCACTGTGTATTATGGTTTTTCTTTTTCTTGTATATTTCCCTGCAACTAATATTTGTACATGACCCTCTCATTGAATATGGAATATATACTTCTAATGATTTTTTGATTTTTATAATCCCATAAGCGATAACCAAAATCATTAACATCGTATCCAATAAAGGTGCACTTCTTGGATTTTGCCTCAAGCTTTGTTCTATTTTCTTTATCAATATGGACACACGCTTCACAACCAAAAGTCTTCAAAAAAGAATATTTTACCTTTTTACCTGTCCATGCCTCCTCTGGAATTCCACCATCCAAAGAGCTTGAAGGTCCTATGTTTATTAAGTAAACATCAATATCTATAGCATCTACCCAGAACTGTAAGGGAAAACCAGCATGAAATCTCATACTCCTTGCACACTCCATGATTGTCCTATTCATCCTTTCTAACACACCACTTTCTTGTGATGTTTCTGGAACTGTCTTCTCTCTACGAATCCCATGGTATGAACAGTAATCATCAAACTCCTTGCTGCAATGTTCACCTCCATTGTCTGATCTGAGACACTTCAACCTTTTTTTTGTCTCATTCTCAACCAAAGCTTTCTATTTCTTAAAAGTATCAAAAACATTAGATTTTTGTCGAATGAAATAAACCCAAGTTTTTCTAGTTGCATCATCAATAAAAGTAACATAATAATGAGAACCACCAATAGATGATACATGAGTTGTTCCCCATGCATCTGTATGCACAATCTCTAACCTTTCACTCTTCTTTTCTTTTCCAACTATGAGAAATCTGACTCTCTTATGTTTTCCATAAACACAATGCTCACAAAAATCCAAATCAATTTGTTTAAGATCTGGCAAAAAAAGCATTTTGTGAAGTATCTGCATCCCCTTCTCACTCATGTGTCCAAGTCTATGATGCCACAATGTTGTATCCACTCTTGTAGAATCTAAATAGATATAAGAATAAGTATTGCCAGTACATAGATACAATGTACCTACCTTCTCTCCTTTTTCTATCACCAGTGATATTTTGGTGACCTTCCACGCCTTATCTGTAAATATATATATATATATACAACCTTCACTTTCCAACTTCCCTATTGAATTTAGATTTTTCCTCAGATCTGGAACATTTCTTACCTCTTTCAACAACCATTGTTTTCTATTTCTTTGTTTTATTTTTACCTTTCTCATTCCAACAATTTTGCATGGTGCATCATCACCCAAATGAATCTATCCAAAATCACCTTGAAAATAATCTAGAAAATGTTTCCTATGGGGTGTGGCATGAAATGAAGCTCCTAAATATACTACCCAAGACTCAGAAATATTGTCTACAGAAAGAATCGAAGCATCTTGTAACACATCACCTGTTAAATTTGCTTCCTGATTTTTCTTCTGTTGTCCCTCTCTTTGTTTCTTTGGAGCTCTACAGTCTTTTTTCAGATGTCCTTTCTTCCCACAATTCAAGCATTCTATCTTTCCCAGTCTAGATTTAGATCTTTCCTTCCTAGAATTCTCATGGTTCCCTGAGCCATTTCCTCTATTCTTTTGTCTTCCCGTGTTCTTCATGTTTAACGCATTACCTGATGCCTCACCTGTGTTTTTCCGTCGCATTTCCTCACTAAGGATAACACCAACAACATCATCAAATTTTAGAGTGTTTGAACTAAAGAGATATTTACTTACAACCATGACCAAGCCATTCCAACTTTTTGGCAATGAGAACAAGATTAGAAGAGCCCTAACCTCATCATCAAAGTCCACTTTTACCGAACTTAGCTGATTAGTAACTGTATTAAATTCAATTAAATGATCTGCAATAGTCCCACCTTCTAACATCTTCATATTAAATAATCTCTTCATTAGAAATACCTTATTGGACGTCGAGGGTTTTTCATACAGTTTATCCAATGTGTCCATCAACTCCTTCGTTGTCTTTTCTTTCGAAATATTGAAAGCCACTGATGTTGCCAGGCTCAGTTGTATCATTCATAGTGCCTTTCTGTCAAGAACCTCCCATTCTTCATCCTTCATGGTCGTTGGATTCTTTGTTATTCCACCCAATGGTAGGAATAGATCCTTCTGATATAAATAATATTCCATCTACATCTTCCATAACTTATAGTTTTGGCCGTTAAATTTCTCAACCCTAAACTTTCCATCTTCCGCCATTTCTCCCACTCGAACAAGGAACCCTATTTTCCTGCGAGTTATGTTTCTCTCTGATACCAGTTGTTAGAAAAACATGATCGCAGAGAAATAAAATAAAATAAATGTTGAAATAAAACACAAAATATACACAATAAAATAGAGACACAGATATACATGGTTCACCCAGTGTGGGCTACGTCCACCAGAGAAATTTCCAGGTCCTTCATTTTTATTATCCATCAAATGAAGGGATACAACCTACAACACACCCGTTGTAACTTCCTCTTCTTTCTCTCACATTATCCTCTCTCAGAATACAATATTCGCAATGATGCATAGCCGTAATACATTTCCCTCATAAAAGAGGGTTGCCTTCTAGGGAAAAAAACCCCTAAAATAAATTCTACTATCATATCTACGACCTTATAATGAACGGTCCAGATTTATTATGAAATTACAATATACATTTACAAGTAAATTTTTCCTTTGAGGGCTTCGCCCCCAAACCCCTGTCGGGGGCCCACTTTACCCCAGACCCCCCATCCAGGGGGATGAGCCCCCCATACCCCGCAGAGGGGGAAATCCCCCCCTACAACCCCCCTGCATGGAGGGGTGTACAATATTCCAGGGTGTACAGTCTTCATCAGGTATAAAAACGGCTGAAAACAAACACCTATGAAACAGAAGATAATCAGGCTCCACAACCAATAGGGTGAGGGCCATATTCATATAAATTGGCCAATTAGAACGTGTTTAGCTAGGAAAGATCCATACACTGGGAAGTGGAAGCCAAAAGACCTCTCGAATTTTGTCAATCTTCTTAACAAAGAAATAGGGATGTGATTTTGAGACTTTACTTAAAGTAGGAATTAGAGTGCGAAAAGCTAAAGAATCAACATCTAGAGGGGGACGATGGCTCCCTCCAGGATCAAGATCAATGGCCATGGAAACAAAAACCCTAGTGATGGAAACCCTAACAACAATATCAATGACTCTTAAAATTCCTAGGTCAATATAATCTTTACTTAGAAAATGAAACATATATTTTATTATTTTTATTAAAATTCATAACATGTGAATATTTTATATCAAATTATATGTTTTATTATTTTTACTAAAAGTGATAACAAATAATAATATTTGTCTTTTTTATATTTGAAGTGGGGCATGTAGAATATGGTTGAAACCTGCAGAAAGAATCTAGCTAGAAACAATTCACACAAAGCTTACAAGGTTGAGAGAGAGAGAGAAGATGGAGAGAAAGAATAAAGAATTGTATTAACCAAATGAGAGAATGGAATAATAGACATGATATACTCTACATGGATGAAATGATGCACCATATTAGTGATATAAAGATATATGAATACAAACTAATAGACTCTGGAGTGAACTGCCACCTAGTCCTAGCTAATTGGCCATGTAGACATCAATTAACTGGATAATCACAAGTGGAGTGAGGAGATAATCATGCATGCACATGTGTGGCACCTTACTGGTGATGATCCCAAGGTAAGTGTGTTCATGGTGATGATCCCGAGGTGAGCATGCAACACTTGGTGATAATACCGAGGTTTCCATGCAAGACTCTACTCCACTAGTTTAATTGAAGTGTAACTGAGTAATGAATGAAGAGGATGTGGCGCCCTTATCTAGGGGAGAATATTTCTGGCCAGGGGAACCCTCAATATAGACTAATCAACCTAGGAAAATAAATACTAGGTGAGTGTGTAATATCTCCAACACCCCCCGCCCTCGAACACTACTAGGGAGTAAATTAAGAATGGGTGTCGGAAAGAAGTCATGTTAGATACCCATTTTTATAATGCATATAATGAATGAACATTGAAAAAGAGGAAAGAGGGAAAACCTCATGGGAAAACCCCCCCTCAAAGTGCAACTCTAAAAAATAAAGACAACTGCGAGGTAGTTGTGTCCTTCACTCCAAGATAGTCACGCAGTGTTGATGTTTTGGTAGTTGTGGGAGGTATTAACCTCCACGTGTAACCTATGACTTAGAATAGAATATTTCAAAAGCAAGTGAACCATTAACAGATGTGTGGAAACCCTAGAATACAAGTTGACCTAGAAGAATAAATAATATTAGAATATTTTCTTCCAGAAATTCAAGTCGGCTCCACAGGAAAAAGATAAATAGAAAATATAATTACCAGAAAGTCAGGTCAGCCCAGCCAGAAAATTCATTGGACATATTAATACAAATAGAGGACATTTTAGCTCATTTGTACACCCAGTCAGAGCGCAAGTCTTGTGGAGAGCTGGAGTTGCAGTTGTAAGGAGGAATACGGGTGCATGGTCATCTCTTGGTCTTGGTCTCTCTCTTGGTGACATTCTTGGTGATTCTCTTGCTAAGTACGACACAAGTTTGAGAGAGTGGTGCAGTTGAAGTTGTTGCAGTTGTGTATGGTACTTGTTATGTGGATATGGAGACTCTCTCTCTTGTGCGCTACCCTTGGAACCGAAAAGTCGCCTTAAACGTGAAAAGTCATTGGACATGGCTATCACAAATATGACATTTTAGCTCATTTGTTCAAATGCATGCTAAAGTCCTGTGGAGATCGAGTCTCCAGTTGTAAGGAGTGAACACGGGCATGGTCATCCTTGGTCTTGGTCTCTCAGACATTCTTGGTGATTCTCTCGCTGGTACCTAATAAGTTTGAGAGAGTGGCACCAGTTGTTGCACAGTATGGCACTCTTGTTGCGTGGATATGGAGACTTCCTTCAAAGGCCACCCTTGAAAAGGAGCTGCCTCGACAGGCATATGAATTAATGGTTGGGTGACAATGATGTACCGTTGTCTGCGATTAAACAAGCATACCAAAAATTCCAACATTTGCATCGAGTTGGTTTCCTTCGTATCAGCCTAACCACCGGAAGGAAGATCCTAAGTTTCCCCATTTTCAAGCTCATTGAGCACTTACTAAACTCACCAAGAAGGTCACCTAAGTAGTGTGCATCTCTTCCCAGATCAGATATGCAAATTTATGAAGTTGAGAAATTAGGGCTCTAAAACCCTAGGACCGCGCAGTTGCTAGTCTCATGGAAAATGTTTAACATGTAAAGATACGCTTCGTCATTGATGGAAAGTACAGCAATGAAGATGGCATGGGTGCGTGAAGAATGTACAAGGATTGCTGATTATGTTTTATTGTGAAGCATAGACTTGTCATTGATGGCAAGTACGAGTGATGATGGCTTAAGCAATAACAGTGAAGATGGAAGGATCTGAGTGCGAATGATCGAAAGCAGACGCTCGGAATCCTTTATGATTCGGACGTAAAAGCTCCGGAGGAATAGCATTGAAGAAACACGCGCCAGCTAAGATCTTTGCAAGAGAAGAAAGAAGCGACACGATCCGAAGCAGACCTGCTGATCCCTTTCAAATTTCCAAAGGCCGACAACCGCGACGGTGGTGAAATTAGAGGAGATAAGTCAATCGGAGATTCGGGCGATTGGGACATTTAAACGTCCGCCACTGACACGAAACCCCAAAATCGCGATATGATTTCGACCAGATTTGATCGCTAAAATGCTAAATCAAGGTAGATCTATTCATCCACGGTAGACAGTGGAGGCTTCCACTTGAGATTCTGGGGATTGACTTTGAAATGTCCAAATCACTCCATATCGAACCCCGAAATTGCGATATGCCATTTCACGATTTGATCGCAACGACAAAGAAAGCTTGAGATATGGACCGCTGATTTTACTCATCGGAGAATCAAGAATCGAAGTTTCACGAATCTCCTGAACAATGACAATCTAATATCCCCGAACAGCGATACATTCTCGCTGATGTAATCACGTTCTCGCTGATAAGAAGCGCATATGAACCATTGATCCAACTCACGACAAGAGACCACGCTAGCGGGACACATGGCACAAATCCGTGGAATGACAGGCCCAGCGCATTTAACACTTCGCACATGAAAATCATCGAATTAGGAGGACATGTGGCAGGATCTAACACTTGTCAAAACACCGACGCCAGAGGTATCGAATGACCGGGACTTTGAAATGACAAAGTCAATTGACACGAAAAGTCTCAAACTCGGCGGGATCGGACCGCCCATCCGAGGGACAAAAATCGCATGAATACCATAGGCATTTAATTAATCTGAAATCGGGATCCCGCTGACAAGAGTTTTGGTGTAACTGCATCAGCGATCCGCCAAACCCCAATGAGTAGGGGCCGATGTCGACAAAATAGTGGAAGTAGGATGGTACATGAGGAGGGCCACTGTCGATAAGGATGCGGTCACTGAACGGTCACATGGACCAGGGCTCATTCAGGAGGGCTGAAGCGCATCGCTAATTGGGAAATCATGAATTCCATGGACATAAACATTGTGTCATCGTAAGTGTCGAAACACCGATGGAGTGATATGACCAATGTCACACGGAGACAGGTCATATGGATCATGGTCTAGCCGGAAGGGGCTAGCATTACCTTCGGTGAGGTATGGTTGCGTACCACGGCACGTCACATGGACTAGGCCTCGCCCGTGGTAGCTAATATCTAATCGAAATCGCGACTCCTCGTGGGATTACAAACATTATTTCCATTGAAGAGTGTCGAAATCGCTATATATGAAATCCCGATTTGATCCGAACCGCTGGATCAAGTAGCATTGGAGGGTTGTTGTTCTTCCCCACATTTTAACTCTTCGCTCAATCCGCGAGAAATGGACCGATAATTACAAATAAGTTAGCATTTCGGCAAAGACAAAAGTTCTTGCTAATATCGGCAGTGCTGGCGAACCGCAAGGAGGTGAGTGTAAAATAAAATGAGACAGACTGTACATGGTGGGCTATTCTGGAAGAAAAGGCTAGTAATTGAAAGAGAAAGGATGAGTTCGAATGTTAGAGAGAAGACAAAGAGTCTCAATCTCCAGAGAGATACCGAGGGAATCTCAAGATAAATAATCTGTTGATGTTGAACGCATGGGAAAAACCTCCTGAGAATATGAAGAGTTACCATGAGTATCGTGCGCAGCACTCAAGAGGTGGAGGATATGGGCACAGCAGGAAAGATAATGTAGAGGCATTGTACACATTGCATGCATAAGGTGCAAAAAAAAAAGATATAAATACACAGTACAGAGAAGAGATGAGGTTGATGTTGTCGTTGCTGTTAGAATTGTTGTGGTCACCGGGTGAAGGATTGAAGGGCATAAGGGAGGCGTATAATGAGTAGAAAGTACATGAGGAAGGTTGTATGAAAGGGACATGATGCAGAGTATAAATGGAGAAGAACAAAGAGTGCAAGGTGTGTGAAGAAGACATTGATGTAGACAGGGCATAGTAGTGTAACAAAACAATGACAAGGTTGTTAAGCCATTGAATAACTTTATTGCTTCGTAATGAGTTTGCCACGGAAGATTTCATTATAGGGTGGTTGGGTGTTTCTAGGGAGGACTGTTGTCCTCGCAGGTTCAAGTGGGTGCTTGAACACCGTGAGCCGTAGCTTCCATCCGGATTGCCTTGTCCGTGGTGGCAGGGTAAGCGGGAGAACCTTTGTTCTCTGTTATACATGTTTGTCCCTGCATGATTGGAAGTTGGTGCTTCCATCCGCCTGGTGGCCGGAAACAAATGTGTGGAGTTGGTGCTTCCTCTCTAGTTGGTGTGTTAGAGAAACCGTGGAGTTGGTGCTTCCTTCTAGTGGGTGCTAGAGAAAACAGAGAGTTGGTGCGTTCTCGAAGTTGCATCTTGCAAAACTGAGGTTGTAGTTTCATTATGAGTTGGTGCTCAAGGTATGATAATGTAAATAATGTAACTATTACTTATCATATAAAGAAAAGAGGTAGCTTAATTCTATATGGGTTTCCTCAGAAATATCCGCTCTCTGTTTCTCATATATGTGGACTCCATGTTGAATGAGCAATTGTTTATTTCCTCGCAGATTATTATGATCATCATTTAGTGTTTCAAAGAAAGAGTTTAAAAGAAGCATAATTGTTTAAGCACCATAACAACTCATTCACCCTCATTGTCCAACAATTGGTATCAGAGATGGCCCCTTTATCTAAGGGTAGATCCCAGAGCTAAACACATGACAATCCATGAAGGGGCTTTACCACTAGGCCTCCTCTATTTGATGGAACTTAATTTGCCTTCTCGAAGGTTAGAATGAGATCATACCTAAATGGCCTAGGAGCCGATGTATGGGATGTAGTAGACTGGATACATAAAGTCAAGAAGCTAGATTCCAAGGATGACAAGTTAGAATTCATATCCTTTAATGCTAGAATGAATGCTATCTTGAATGGACGGGCTGAAGCTGAGTTTGTAAAGATGCATCTTCAAATCCGCTAAAGAAATGTGGGACAAACTCATTAACGCTATGAAGGTAATGAGAATGTAATGAGAAGGTAAGGATGCAAGCTTCAAACCTATAGAATACAGCTTTGAACACTTGAAGATGAAGGAAGATGAAAATTGTTGGAAAATACTTTCTCAGAGAGTAGAAAGAAATGGTACATGCAATGCGTGCACTTTGGCTTAAACAATTGGGGAACCTTCTGAAGTTCCGAAATCTTGAGATCTCTCCCGTGATAGGTTCAACCCAAGGTCTCTCGCTATAGAAGAACTTAATGATCCAAAACCTTGCAGTTTGACCAACTTAACTCACCACATATGAAATGAGAATAGTTAAAGATAAACCCACCTTAGAAGCATCATTTAGAGTGATAAGAATGAGGATTCTGATCCCGGATGAAATTGAAGCAAAATTCGTGGAGAAGATTGAAGAAAGGATCAAACAAATACCAAGCAAGATCGCTCCTTCAAATGTTTCAACTGTGGTAAGATAGGTCATTTTGCAAAATAAATGTCCCCACAAAATACAATGATCAAACTCCTCAAGATGAAGAGAAGCACAAACGCGAAGATTTGATAAGAAGAAGAGTTTATGTGTAAACAATGATGACTCCTCGGCGACATCGATAGTGATTCTCATGTGAAGATAAAGTAAATGACTTCTTTTTTATGGCCAAAGAGGATGGTGATAATGAAAGAAAGGACAGTTGATGAGAATGATGAAGAAGTTAGGTTGATATGGAAGGAGAAATCATCACAGACCGAAGATTGATGACTTTAATTAAGAACAAAGCAAAATAATTGCCGATACGCTTTGAGGAAAGACAAGAACAACCTCGATGAATACTTTTCCCCGCTTCAAAGTGGAATTAGAAGAGGCAAAAGAAAACGCAGGATATTCCTCAAACATTAGCTATCGAAAAGAGGGCAAGATCCGGCTCGGAAGAAGAAGTAGTGAAACTAGGAAAGAGATGGAGAAGTTTCAAGCATTGTATCATCGAATCTATCCAGTATCAAAGCTTTTCCCGGCGGATTAGCCACCATTCTGATTCAGTAAAGGAATCCAAAGCTGGAAACTCGTTTGGGTTATGAAGAAGGATCCAAAAGATGGGTCAACCAAGAAACAAAGAACCATCAAGTTTGTTAAATCTAGTGTCCATGCCAAAAGTACAACCAATGACAATAACAAACCCGCAAAAACAAAAGAAGACAAACTACTGCCTGTGATAAGCAAAGAAAAGGTGCCGATCAATCTTTAGAACAAAAGGAATAATGCACTCACTTCAAAGACATCCTCAACATGAAAGAAATCGATTTGCTCAAAGAAGACAACCACTTTCAAGGTACAAAGACTTCTTTCTATGGATATTGTTTTTAATCAGTTCTAACTTTGGTCACAAAGTCAGAATTGTTTCTTAAGACTTAGACATGAGCATTTAAAGTCTCCAAGAAATAAATATCCGCCACAAAAAAGAATGATACAACAAAGTAACAAACCACTGCATTGCAAATTGCCAAATTAAGTCTAGAGACATAACCGAGGAGGTCAAGGATTTATAAACGGTCAATGAGTAGACAACGCTACAACAATAACTTTGACCCATTGAACAATGAGATTGTTCTGCCATAAATGTCACAACTTTACACAAATCTACAACCTCATCCTTCAAGAATTACAAAGGTGATCCAAAATAAAGTTCTTAGATAGAAAGACCAAAACATTACGGAAGAGGAAAGATAGTGAAAATGTGGTCAAGCACCCTCAACTCAAAACAAGGCCTCTAGAAAAATAGACAAGGGATGTTCCAAGCATCGACTGGAGAAAAGGATAAGCTATTGTCCATAAGTAAAAAGCAAAACAGAAATGTGATCTTTGAAATGATGAAACCGTGCAAAATCAAAGATGGAGATGATGAGTTTGAAGAACGTGACAGCGAGATGCACAAGATGCTCGGCTTGTGGATGGTCTGAAACATATTTTGCTCAGTACAAGTAAAAAAGGTGACAGAGGCAGTGAAGAGGTGTCACGTCCAAAGAGTGTAAGGTAAACATAAACCAGACAAGAAGTGAATGAAAGTTTAAAGAAAATTAATGATGTTGAAATCGAACTCTAAGTAAAGAAGAAGATTCAGATACAATAAAAGTTCATTGCCCTCAGCCAGTACTTTCCCATGGATGAAGTAGAGAAAAGCCATGTCATAAGAAGGAAGCGTAAGTCTTGAAGGTTGAGAAGGCAGACACCTAAATCAAGCTCTTGAGTGCATTCATGACTCGCATTGCCTTTGATAGCCGTGAGATCACCAACGACAACCAAGATTGGACTCAATACAGAAATCGCTCTTAAGAACGATATATCCTCATCAGAGAAAGAAAAGCAAAAGAGAGTGGCAGCTTTCTCCCTCGGTGGATTGAATATGGACATAAAGCCCCGATTGAATGCATCATGGAAGAAGAAAAAAAAAAAATGATGCGTGAAAGGCAAAACCACATAATGCTCAATGGGGAGTCATCCACACATGAGAAGATTGATAAAGGAGTCCTATAAGAGAGGTGAGCAATTTGAATTTTCCACAGAGGATAAAGCGGAAGCTGAATATGAACAGGTCCAAGAATCGAAAAGAGAAGATCACGAGACACAAATATTCTGCAAGCCTCAAATGAAAGAGTCCATCCCGGCAGGGGGAGTTTTCATTGAGTTAATATCTGAACCTTCCCAAAATAATCGCAACATCTCGTGGGGTATTGCCCTGGACATTGATGTCAAAGGGGAGAAACCGCGCCTTTGTTGCCACTGGTGCCAAAGGGGGGAGATTGTCGCAAATGTTTAACATGTAGCATATGCTTGTTCATTGATGGCAAGTACAACAATGAAGATGGCATGGGTGCGTGGAAGAATGCGGCTGTGCTGATTGTTGACATACATTGTGCAAAGATAGACTTGTCATTGATGGCAAGTACAAAGAGTGATGATGGCTTAAGTACACAGCGGAGCATGGAAGGTTCGAGGTGAACATCGAAGCAGACGGGCCGAATCCTTTTAAGGATTCGAGGAGAAAAAGCTCGGGAGGAATAGCATTGAAGAAAACACGCCAACAAGAGTTTGCAGAGAAGAAATAAGACAATATCCAAAGGGACCGCTGATCCCATCCAAATTTCCCTAAAGGCCAACAACCGCCGATTTGTAGAAATACGAGGAGATAAGTCATCGAGATTCGGGGATCGGGACCTTTAAATGCCTAGTCCACTCGACAACGAAAACCCCAAATCGCTGACATGCATTTCGCTGATTTGATCGCAGCCTTTAAATCAAGCATAGATTGGGACCATCCACTTGTAGTCAGGAGGCTTCATCGGAGATTCTGGGATCGGGAATTTGAAATGTCAAAATCAATTCCACATCGAAACCTGAAATCGCGATATTTGATTTCGCGATTTGATCGCAAAATTGCTAAAGAAAGCTTGAGATATGGACCGCTGATCCGCTCATCAGAGAATCGAACTTGAGTTTCACGAATCTTGTGAACAATGACAACGAAGACCCCGGAATTGCGATATGCTGATTCGCCATGTAATCACGTACCATTGGATAAGCTAGCGTATCCGAACCATTGATCCAACTCTCACTTACGTTGCACCACGCCGTTAGCGGGACACGCGGGTACAAATCCGTGGAATGACAGTGTCGCAGATTTAACACTTCAAAACATGAAATCATCGACCGAGTGACACGGCAGATCTAACACGCGGTCAAACACTGACGCCGCCAGAGGTATTCGCATCGACTTTGAAATGACAAAGTCAATTGACATCGAATTCTCGAACTCCGGCGATCGACCGGCCCATCCGAGGGGATGTGTCGGGCGAATAAGGCGCCATTTGTTCATCGGGAAATCGGGATCCCGCTGACAAGAGTTTCCAGTAATTCAACGCGATCCGGCTAAACCCCATTATAGCCGATGTCGCGACAAGAGCCGGGCATGCAGGGGATCTGGCGAGTGGAGGCCACCGCCGAGATATGATTTGATTCGGGAACGGTCAATGGAACCGTGGTCACCAGATACAAAGTGCATCGCAAATCCGGAAATCACGAATCCCATGGACATAAAACATTATGTCATCGCGGTGCCGGAAACACCGATGGAGTGATATGACCAAGGTCATATGGAGACAGGTCATATGGACACTGTTATATCTAGGAGGGCTAGTGCACATTTTCGAGGGGTATGGTTGCGGTCACTGCAATACCATGATGTGGACCCGGCAGGCTCACTCGTGAGGGCTGAAGCACATTGCTAATCGGGAAATCGTGACTCCCGCGGACATAAACATTATGTCATCGAAAGTGTCGAAATCAGCGACATATGAAATCCCGATTTGATCTCAACCATTGAATCAAGAGGATCGAGAAAGTTGTTGTTCTTCCCCGCACATTAACGCGTCTGTTATGAGTCATTTAAGAGAAATGGACTGATGTCGACAACAAGTTAGCTGCCAGCTGAAAAGACAGTGTTCTTGCTAATATCGAAAAAGGCTAATGAAACCGTCAAGAGGTGAGGTAAAGAAAAATGAGATGACCGCATGGTGGGCTATTCCGGGAAGAAAAAGCTGTAACTGGAGCATAGAAGGTGAGCTCAACTGTGACAAAGAAGACTAAGAGTCTCAACCGCTGAGAAACAGGAATCTCAGCATAACACCCAACGTGATGTTGAACGCTGCGGGTGAAACGCCGAGAAGCCGGAAGGAGTTACCATGAGTATCGCAGCACCCAAGAGGTGGAGGAGATTGGCACCTGCAGGAAGATGCCGTAGACATGCAATACACAGCATGTGCATAAGGCGGCACGTAAACTATAAGTACACAAAGGCGCAGAAGAGATGAGGCTGGATGTTACACGTCGCTAGAATTGCTGTGGTCACTGTGTAGAAGGACTGAAGGGTGAGCAAGGAGGCAGAGCAATGGAGTAGAAATACACAGCCAGAGGAAGGTTGCATGAAAGGGACATGATGCGGAGAGTATAAATGGAGAAGAACAGAAGTGCAAGGAGGGTGCAGAAGACATTGATGCAAGTATTGCAGGTGAAGCTGCAACAACAACCACAAGACCGGTGTCATTGAATAACTTTATTGTGTTGTAATGAGTTTAAGTTATGAAGATTAACATTATAGGGAGGTTGGGAGGGTCTCGGGACCTGTTGTCACCGTGAGGTTCAAGTGGGTGCTTGAACACGGAGTTGTAGAAGCCCATCCCACAAAACGAGAAACCGTGGTGGCGTGGTGGTGCAAGTTGAGAACTCTGTTCTCTCGCTATACGTTGGTGCCTGTATGATTGAAGTTGGTGCTTCCATCCAGTTGGAGCCGAAACAACAGTGAGGTGGTGCTCCTCTCTAGTTGGTGCTAGAGAAACCAGGAGTTGGTGCTCTCTAGTGGTTAGAGAAAACGTAGAGTTGGTGCTCGTTAGTTGTGTACTGGGTAAAACAGAGGTATTGTAGCCCCACATGAGTTGAGGCTCATAAGGGCGATAATGTAAATAATGTAACCACAGCCAATGTAACTATTACTTATCATATAAAGAAAAGAGGTTTTTACCCTGTATGGGTTTCCTCAGGAAATATCTGTCTCTGTGTTTCTCATATATGTGACTGATGTTGAATGAGCAATTGTTTATTTCCCTGCATTATTATGATCATCATTTAGTGTTTCAGCAAAGAGTTTAAAAGAAGCATAATTGTTTAAGCACGGTAACAACTGATTCACCCCCCCCCTCTCAGTTGTCCAACAGTTCCTTCATGCCAGTTCCAGTGAAAGTTTATGTGAAGTGTTGGTACTCATTTTTGGTTTTCCTAGTGTGCCTTACCCTAGCGCATCTCCAGCTACCCTTAGATTACAAGGTGGATCACCTTTGAAGTTTCAAGGTTCACCATTGCTTGTCATTGCTACTGGATGGTGCCACTACCTTTTGATGTTGCTGGAGGTATGTACTTATATATATTTAAATTGTATCATTATTTTGAGTGTGATTGCAGGAGAAGGGATCTCTTACAATTGTAGATCCAGAGGAATATTAGACCCAACACATTCTGAGGAACAACGCACTCCAAGTTTGATTTTTTTCATATGCCTCTAGTTGTTATGGCATTATTTTAATCTTATGAACATCTAGTTGTATTTTTATCTATTGAAGTTATAGTAACTTCTATTCAAAGTTAAAGTTATAAGTTTATTATAGTCAAAGTATTAGATTGATTAAGGTTGATATTTTAGAGTTTATTTGTATTATATTCTCTAACTCATATTTGTGTCAAGAAAGCATATTGTCTTAAGTACAGGGGATAGGTTGAAGAGAATACTTGTCATCTTGAGTGAAGGAGACTCGAAAGAAAATCAACAACACTCGTTCTTGAACATAAGAATCTAGGTTATAGGTTTGATTGATTAAATTAATAAGTTTCCAATTTGCACATATCAAGTTTGATCATTTCTACATTACTAGTTGTGACAACAATCCTTGAAAGGTTCTATTATTGCTAGATACAATGAATACTTGGCATCATGTGAGTATTGTTAATATAAATTCTTATTGTACTTGGTCGCAAGGTGAACTAACATCTCCTCTAGGAGATACTTCTTGTTTTTCTTCCAGGAAGGTCACCTTGGTAATAATATGATGATTACCATGAGATTTCTTTTTTATTCTTGTTGACAGATATGTTCTTATGAAACTGCTATTATACTTTTTTTGTTCTTGTTTTCTTGTTCTGGGAAGGTTACCATGGAGGAATGATTGATCACAACACTAGAAGAGTGTTTTTCCTATTTCTTATTATTTTATTTTTATTTTGGTTCTTGTTCTAGGTAGGTCACAAGCAATATCTCTCAGAAGGAGCTATTGTGATTATTGTTCTCGTTATTGTTTTTTTTATTATAAGAGTATTATTCGTGTCTATTGTTTTTCCCTTTGTTTTCCTTGTTCCGGGCAGGTCACAGGTGATAACTATGAGGGAATTTATAGTGATGGTTGCAGAAGACAACATATTAGATGGTCTCTAGCTTAAGACATGGAGCAAACTATCCAGATAAGAAGTTGTATACACGACCATATACATCCATGTACCAGAGAATAAGAAGATGAAGAAGGGTACTTTTTTGAGATACATAGTATCTCATATGGAGATTGATTGTAAAGAGCAGAAGGATCCCAAGATGATCGGACAAATCCCTCTAGTGTAGTTGATCACTCTTCAGATCATCAAGAACAGTTACTAGAGCCAAAAGGGCCTACCCAGAATCGTTGCAGTAACCAAGAAGAGACCAGTGTGGTCCCATGAAACTTTGCAAGATGAAACATTGATAAGGCATATCATGATGAGCATATGGATCCAAAGATTATATAGCCTCAGATGAAGTCAATATTTAGAGGGAGAATGGAGACTCATAGACTTTTAGATTCGGATGAAAGAGAGAGACGTCTTCCGGAACTGACAGACAAATTCCATAGGTTGAGAAGGCTAGATCGAAGCTTCAAAGGCTTCGAGGAGATATGAGATCTTATGGGAAGATTCCCTTGTTTCAGTATACTTTTCTATAGTGTCCGAGGAGGAATCCAGTCAGAAGGACTGGGATATATATCGTTTCCTTGGTTCTAAGACTAGAAGGGAAGTTAGTGGTGACTTCCAAGTTGATCTACAAGATCAAGCATGTTGCAGATAAATAGCCTAGAGATGTACAAAGCATGATTTGTGTCCAGAGGATTCTCCCAGCAAGAGGGAGAATACTATGACGAGACACTTTCTCCAAAATATTACTACCGACAAAAAGGTAGCATATATTTTGACCAAGCCTCTATCAGGGACAAGCTTGGAGTGGTCCAAATTTTTTTCTCCAGTAGTGAGGAGTGATGTGTTCCCCAGTAGAGGGAAGTGTTGATATCCCCAATAGTGGGAGCTACTCCAACATAGGTTGGTATGATACTCCAGCGCAGGTTAGTACTCCAATGCAGGTTGGTATGCTACCCCAGCGCAGGTTGGTATGTTACTCCAACAAAGGTTGGTACACTAATCCAGTGAAATTTCATAACTTCTTATGATGTATGGATTCATGAAATTAAACAAGATAATGGTTGAGGTGTGCATAAGCGCAGAAGCAATGATGATGATCATGCCAAAAGGAATACCTTCCTCATTAAGAGGGAGTGTTAAATTTTGAGCCAGATTCTATGTGAACAGACAAGTTACTAGTTTTGTATGAACTAGGTGTCGACCTGTATTGTCGAAAATGATTCCCAGTTAGAGTGTCGATCAGTAGAATCGAAGGTTGCTAGTTGGAGGGCCAACCAATAGTGTTGGAGGTGTTTCCCAGCTATATGGCTAATGTGCGGCTATGATGGTGATACTTGATCTGTTTGATCATATGATAGCTTGTGTGGCTATGGTGATGATATTTGTAGACTTATCTGCAAGACCATGTGATTCTTTCCCATGTCATGTGAGATGGATGGATGTGTTTGAGACTACTACATGAAGAACATATTAGCTAATACCACCCTATCTAATAGGGAGTGTTGATGTTTTGGTAGTTGTGGGAGGTATTAACCTGCAAGTATAACCTATGACTTAGAATATAATATTCTGGAAGTAAGTGAACCATTAAACAGATGTGTGGAAACCCTATAAGACAAGTCGTCCTAGCAGAATAAATAATATTAGAATATTGTCTTCTAGAAATTCAAGTCGGCTCCACAGGAAAAAAATAAAAATAAAATATATAATTACCAGAAAGTTAGGTTGACCCAGTTAGAAAAGTCACTGGATAGATTAATATAAATAAATAGCGTTTAAGCTCATTTGTACTCTTGGTGATTCTCTTGGTGATACTCTTGATAAGTATAGCACAAGTTTGAGAGAGTATTGCAGTTGTAGTTGTTGCAGTTGTGTATGGTACTTGTTATATGGATATGGAGACTCTCTCTCTTGTGCACTACCCTTGGAGAATGAGCACTCTACTTGTCTTGAGTTGTTGTTGTAGTTAGAAGATAGGTTTTATCTGTTGGTTCTGGAGTAGGCTTGTCGGAATTATTTTAAAGGTTAGTGTGCTTGAGGGTGGAATATGTGAATGACTATGGTTGGGTGAAAATGATGTGACATTCTCTATGGTTAAATGATCATACCAAAATTTCAACACGGAGAAAGTGGAATTTCTGCTACGTGAAAGTCTTAGTGAAGATGTTGGTAGTCTGTTCATAAGAAATGACAGTACTGCAAGTTGATGATCCCATAATGAACCAACTCTATGATGTAATGCATGTGGGTCTTGATGTGCTTTGTTCTATGTTGTTTCACTTAGAGGTCTCTGAGAAATTTTAGTGTGTTCTAATTATCACACCAGATGACAGTCGAACGGTGGAACTGGATACCAAGATCAGTGAGGAAGTTGTGTAGCCAAATTTCTTGAATGGTAATGTTGATTTCTCCTTTGTACTCATCCTCTGCTAATGATAATGCAATCACTGAAATTTTTTTACTCGACCAACAGATGGGGCCAGATCCCAAACTACGAACGTACATAGAGGTGGACTTGTGATATATGTTATCACCATCCTCATTTGAAACTGTATAGCCCATGAGATCTATTGTACAACATGTTGCATAGTGAATCCCGTCACTGGTGGTACCTTGAACATATTTGAGGATGTGCTTGGAAAATTTCTAGCGAATCTCATGTTAGAATATAATGGATGTGCTCGTTTTACCATCGAAAATATCACTATTGTCACCCAACCATAGGACGAAGCCACCCTCTGAGCACCTTAACCTTGACAGAGAATCAATCCGGAAGAAAACCCTAGACTAGATAGCCAAAAAAAAGGGTAGCGCACCTTTTTCCAAGGATAGCGCACCAAACAAGAGCTGATCAGATAGTCCAAACCATAACCAAGAGATAGTCCAAGCCAAAATGTAATATGCTAGCTGCAGTAGCTGCAACGACATTTTTCCTCCAATATTGC
>SNQJ01S0121228.1:1869-19581 GCA_010110895.2 Picea sitchensis
AATCTCTAAGAAAGGGTGCCTTCACTAGAATATGGAAGATAAGAGCTAAATAGGGGATACCTTTGACATAATCCTACCATCCATCTCATGGACACAAATGACATTCACTACTGCAATAGGTCATTGGAAAACCACTAATCCTTTATATTCAAGTGCAAGAAACTCCTCTTTCCAATTGACCTTAACTCTCCAAGATTTCTTATTCATTGTTTGGTTCTTCAGATGGAGTTTTCAGTGAAGCCTCCAATATTTGGCCTCCCAATGTCTAGTAAATATATGTTACTAGCGATAGATCCTACATGGGATTCTTGGCTATCTAAAGTGCCAACAATTCATAGCCTTATGACCCCTTTTCTTGCAATAGAAAGAAACCAAAGATACTATTCCATACCTTTTTGGTTTGTGATGATGCTTTCCAACTTGGTTGATTGGTCCCCCAAGAGTTGGAGCAGATATATATGATGAAATCATATCTTTGCTACCCTTTTCTAAGCCTCTCCAAGTAGATTTGAGTGGCTTGTTGCACACTCATTTTTCAACTTCCTTTTCCTCCATGGGAATGACTTCCTTTTTCGTTTGTCTTACCTTGATGAAGGTGGTATGAGTTGAACTTGTGCTAGCTTCTTGTCCACTGAATCCCAGGACTTCATGATTGGGCCTATGTTGAGCTAAAATGGGGATCATAATTACTTGGCCTTCCTTGACTAACACTTGGCTATCATAGCCCATTTCCCTCATGAGATTGGAACCTATGCCTCTAGTGTGGTTTTCAAAGTCATTGAAAGTCTCTTGAGGAAGGTCTTGGAAGGTGAGTTTACCATGCTTGATTCTATCATGGTGCTAGATTTTCCAGTGGAAATGGAAGGGGATTTATTGGTCTCTTGGATAGTTTCCCATATCTTCTTCAAGGCCTCTTCCTTCACTGCCAAATCTTGGTATAATATAGCAGTCACTTCAGTGAACCTCTCCTCTTTCCAATTATCCAATTAAGTGAATTTATTCTCTAATTGCAAGAGATGCAATATGATCTTTCTTAATTATGACCTCATGGTGGTGAAGGAGTCTTAGTGTTTTGAAAGTTATTTTTCTAGTTCATCCACTTTCTACCTCCAATATTGACTTTCCTCTTGGATATTCCTATTGAAGTCTCTCAACTCTTCCAACTTCTCCCTCTTCAAGGCTTTTCCCATGGAAACCATTTCAAGGTCTTCGATGAGCCTGTTCGACAACACAAACATTCTGAAATAGGATGATCACCTTCAGTAACCACTCACACAACAAAATCAAATATCAACACACCGATGTTTTTATGTGGTAAAACTACTGTGGGGAAACATCCACAAGGCCAGCCAATGCAACCACTTGAGGCAATTTATTAATGCAAAAGAAAATATATTAGAGAGTGTTTCTCACAATCTATCATCAAAAAATGACCCTCCATGCTCTTTAAATAGATATCATGGATCAATCAAGTGTTAAGCCATGTATCAATGTAGTTGTTAATATCAAGGAGAATATGAACCATCAAATCACTCTATGTTGGGAATATATCATGATTGTCTGATTACAAATTCATACTAAAGAAACACACTTTAGCCTAATGACGCAATATACCAAGTTGATATTAACTAACTCCTAAGTGTCTAAATATCCTAACATTCCCCCTTAAAAACAACTTGGGATAGGATTGAATTATTTAGAAAGGTGACACAATAGGATAAGAAAGGAGGAATTAGAGTCTATCCCCCCTTAATGACAACTTTATGAAATTCTAACGTAGATCAAAGTTTGGATAACTTCACTTCTATAAGAGACTTTGTGAAAATTTATGCAACTTGATCTTCTGTAGGGAAAAAGAGCACTTCAATAACTCAATCATGAATGAGATTTTTGATGAAATGCATGTGTAGCTTGATGTGTTTGTTGCGCTGATGTTGAACTGGATCTTTGGAAAAATTGATGGCACTCTGATTGTCACACCAAAGGGTGGTCGGATGATGCTATTGGAATCCAAAATCTGAAAGGGACCAGTTTCATTAGAGAATGCAAAATTATGCATTGAGAAACATGAAAAGTACTTTCTTGTAATATTTCAATTGTTAGACAAATCACTTTTACTCTAATCTATCTCTTCATGTTAAAACGTCTTGATTCCTCGTAGTATTTATTGATTCTATAATTACTTGAATGTTACATCCATTAGGGATGCAACAAAACTTCTCTCACTCAATTGTTTACTTCTTTTCACCGTAAAAAAATGTGTTTAAATATTCCAAATTGATCTACTCTTTAAGGGCTTTAGATTGGCATGTTTATTTTCTAGTTTATGTGGAGAAACCTTGATTATATAACAAATTATTGTTACAACCATATAGGGATGATTATATTTTACCAATAACACTTTCTTACAACCTATCTTAATCTTTTGTGAAGTTTTCACAACGAACCTAGCTAGTAGAAAATGAACACACAATTTTTGCGAGAGAGGAGAGAAGAGAGTAGAATGAAAGAATTGTATTGATTGAATTCCACACTAAAAGAGTGAATAATTTACAATAGATATAGGCTACATGAGTAACTAATTCACCATAGTAGTAATCTAGAGAGATGTGAAGACTCACTAACAAAATATGGAGTGAGCTGCCACCTAGTCCTAGTTAACTGCCCATGCAATCATTAGTTAAATGACTAATCAATAGTGGAGTGAGGAGAGAATCATGCATGCACATGTGTGGCACCTTCTTGGTGATGATCCTAAGGTAGTTTTTCCTTCATGGTGATGATACCAAGGTATGAATGTAATACTTGGTGATAATATCGAGGTTTCCATGCAAGACTCCACTCCACTAGTCTAGCTAAGGTGTAACTGACTCAAGACTAAAGAGGATGTGACACCATCATCTAGGGGAGAATATTATCATATAGGGGAAAAATATATAACTAGGGGTTCCCTCAACTTAGTATATTCAACCTACAAAAATAAATACTAGGTGAGTGTGTAATATCTCCAACACTCCCCCCTGAACACTACTAGGGTGTACATGATGAATGGGTTCTGGGAACCAAGGCCATGTTCGGTACCTATTGTATAATGAATCTAAGAATGAAACAGAAAGAGGGAAAACATCATGGGAAACACCCCCCCCTTCAAAGTACAATGCATCAAAAAAAGAAGGAAGAAAGGAAGTTGTGAAGCAACTATGTCCTTCACTCTAACGAGACCTTGCAAATGTGCAAATTTATGCTCAATGAATATTTTGTTGAAGATGTAGATGTATGTACGGATTTTATGAAGTAGATGCACCAATGATATGTATGCAATATCCACTTTCTCTTATTGTAAATATGAATATCCAAATCCAAGTGAATTTTGGATGAAACTTTGCAAATTGTGCGACTGTTTCTAGAAAATAAAAATAAAAACAAAAAAATGATGAAAATTTGTTGATTTTAAAATGCTCATAATGTCGCTTCCCAGAGTCCATTTCAGATGATTTTTTGTTGTTTTTGTTGAAATTGGGTATTTTTCTTAGAGGAATTAAAATATCCAATTTATTTATGTAAATTATGCTCATAAAGTGTCAGAAGTGAATATAAAGTGCACGACCCCGCTTCTGAGATGCATGCTTGTGGCTCCTGCGATGCATGCATTGGAGTCTATGCATGTGTCTCCTAGGATGCATGCATGGCACATGAAAAAGTGTCTGCATGAAACTCTTGATATGCATGCATGGCACATGCAAAAGTGTCTGCATGTAGCTCCTGAGATGAATGCATGATATCTTTCACATGTGATTAAGAAAACACATATTAAATGGATTAGACATCATCTCCAATGAATGCAATAGAAATATGTGCAAATACTTGTGTAGAAGGCTCTTCAGAATGAGAGGCTTGATCTTCCAATGGATGTTTTACTGGATCTATCTTGTTAATCTTTTGCATGCTATCTTCACAATCTTCCTTATTCCTGAATAGAACCTCCAATCTGGTCCATAGTTCATTCAGAGTTGAGAGTGATTCCTCCTCTACATGATATTGTAGTTCAGGAGAAATATATATGCAAATAAATATGAGAACCATGTATTTTATGTTACGAAAATAATTTTTGTCATCGGTGGAATCAGACTCTACTTTTGTTTCCATGGTTATTTGATATAAGCCTCTACTTCTGAGAAGAAGTAGAATCTTTGGCTTCCACTCCAAATAATTTTATGGTGTAAGAAGAATTGTCGGTGAAAATCCATTCTATCAGACTATATCTTCCTCCTCTAGCTGCAAATAAAAATTATTATGTGCTTTCTCCTAGAAATCAAGGCTATGATACCATGTGAATTTTTCATTGCGAACCTAGCTAGTAGAAAATGAACACACAAATCTTGCGATAGAGAAGAAAAGAGAGTAGAATGAAATAATTGTATTAAATAAATTCCACACTTAAAGAGTGAATAATTTACAATATATATAGGCTACACAAGTAACTAATGTGCCATAGTAGTGATATAGATATATGTGAAGACTCATTGGTAGAATCTGGAGTGAAATTCCACCTAGTCCTAGTTAACTGGCCATGCAGTCATCAATTAATTGACTACTCGATAGTGGAGTGAGGAGAGAATCATGCATGCACATGTGTGGCACCTTCCTAGTGATGATCGCAAGGAAAGTTTTCCCTCATGGTGATGATACTGAGGTATGCATGCAACACTTGGTGATAATACTGAGATTTATATGCAAGACTCCACTCCACTAGTATAACTGAGGTGTAACTAACTAAAGATTGAAGAGGATGTGGGACCCTCATCTAGGGGAGAATATTCTTATCTATGAGAGAATATCTTTGACTAGGGGTTTTGTCAACATAGACTAGTCAGCCTATGAAAATAAATACTAGGTGAGTGTGTAGTATCTCCAACACCGTCAAAGTTGAGGTTTAAATATTATAAATTTATCTACTAGTCACAAGCCTTCATTTGTTATCATTTGGTAGTAATTTTGATAGTAAATTCTTGCAACTATTAATATTTACCGTTGTCGATATATATTGTTATATGTGTTGATGTTTTGGTATCTTCGAGAGGTATTAGCCTCCATGGATAAACCTTTGACTAGAATAGAATATTCCAGAAGAAAGAGAAAACCTAAACATATGTGTGAAAACCCTAGAAGACAAGTCAACTAAACAGAATAAGTAATATTGAAGTATTATATGGAGAAAAGGATAGATTGACCCTGCTTGAAAAGACAGATGTTCACTTGACCAGATTAGTATAAATAGAAGGCACTCCAACTCATTTATACATACACTCAATCATCCAGAAGCAAGGAGAAAGTGTCGAGGAAGAGCTGCAACAACTGCAATTGTGCAGTAATTCCATGTTCAATGTTTTGGTACTTTATCTTGTGTGCTACCTCTGGAGAAGGTTCACTACCATGGTTTATTTATTATTTCTAGTGAGGATTCCCAAAATCATTCTTTCTTTCAAAGGTTAAGGTGCTCGAGGGTGGATTTATGCCTATGGTTGGGTAGAAATGGTGTAGCATTGCTTATGGTTAAACAAGCACAAAATTCTAACATTTTATGGGCCCACACCACCTTCGAAACAATATAACCACTGGAAGGTATATCCACAACTCTCTATCAAGCCCGTTGTAGCACAATTGCAGTTGCAACTAGGGTTTTTGATCTTGCAGCAGTAACAAACCTTAACCTGATTGTTCGGGCACTTTAAGTGAAGTGTTTGGCATAATTCTTGGATATCATAGTGTTCCTTAACCCAACGCATCTCCTGGTGCCCTCAACCATCAAAAATATCAAAGTTGAATTTTTTAGTTCAAAGTCAACGTTTGACTGGTCAAAGTAAAGGTTTGAATGGTCAAAGTCAAAAGACTAGTCAAGGTCAAAATCAAAGACAATCATGAATTCCTCCATAAAATCAGAGTGGCGCAGCAAAAGCATGGTCTCTTGGTAGAGCATGGAAGACAAGGATTGACATCATCCTTGCAAAGAAAAAAGGGAAAAAGTATGTAACCGCAGACTCAAGAGCAGGCGTCAAAGGATGAAGAGTTTGATTTTTTGGAGCTTTCGAGCACATGAACGTGGAGTAGGATAAACAATAAAAAGAAACCACTGCAAATCTAAATATCTGGAAAGAGAAGGGATATTTGTCCAAGAAGTAATCTTAGAGCCAAAAAGATCTCAGATCTAATACATTTAGAGGAACAACACACTCTCCAGGTTGGAAAGAATACTTGTCTTAGAAGGAAAGAAACTCAAGCGGACCAATATCCAGACTCCAGGTTTGCATATAAGGTTTGATGTTTTTATTGTTGATTAAGTATTGCAATCCTTTAGATTTTATTAATTCTAGGAACACATGAATACTTAGTAGCATGTACTATTAATATAAATTCTTATTATACTTAATTACAATATGAACTAACATATCCTCTAGGAGATATTTATTGTTCTTGTTCTCAGGTAGGACAACTTGGTAATGCTATAATGAATTACCATGAAATTGATATGTTCTTATATAAAATGCTATTATATTGGAAATAATTTTTCTCTTGTTGTTCATGTTTTGGGCAGGTTATCCTACATATTCCAGGAATGTTAAAACTAAAATCAAGACTTGAAAGGACTAATAGGGAGTCAAACTTTAGAGGGTGTCAATGATCAGAAACAAGCAAGGTTTCATGACACTTTGCAGGATGCATAGGGGCATGCAACATATGGAAGCATGGTTCGAGGATTCCCTCAGTTAGAGGAAGTTGATGGCAAAATTCAAAAAGAAGGATCTTGTAGGCTTCATGCCAAGTTGTAAGCCTTTGTGCTGAGTTGTAGGCTTCATTCCAAGTTGTAGGCCTTGTGTCAATTTTTAGGCCTTTGTGTCGAGTTGTAGGATTTGTGCCAAGTTGTAGGCTTCATGTCGAGTTGTAGGCTTTGAGCCGAGTTGTAGGCTTCATGTCGAGTTGTAGGCCTTGTGACGAATTGTAGGATTCATGCTGAGTTGTAGGCCTTATGCCGAGTTGTAGGATTTATGCCGAGTTTTAGGCTACTCCAGTGAGATGGTTTGGTATGCCGAGTTATTGCTACACCAATGAAACATTTTGGTACACTAGTGGTGTAGTCGAGAAATTGAATGAATGTGATGGTGTTTCTCGTAATATGATCTGGGTGATCATGACATAGCCTGTGTATCTCTGGTGATGCTACCAGTATACAAGACCATGTAGGTCTTTCCCATGACATGTGAGATGGATGGATAATGATGATAGTAATGATGATACTCATGACATGGGTGAGCACGCCATGCAGGTGTAACCCATGACGATGATGATGACACACACTACGAGGTGTAGCTCTAGTGTTCTCTAGAGGGTTGTGGCCCCTAAACAAGATTGATAGGTCCACATGGGTGTAGCCATGTGTGACACAATGATGTTACCAGTAGCATGGTTTGCGTAACCATGACGAGAGGATCATGGCATAACGAGCAAGGATTTGAAGATGATAAGGGAACATCATGGTTAAATACCTCCCTATCTAAGAGGGAGTGTTGATGTTTTGGTAGTTGCGGGAGGTATTAACCTCCATGGATAAAACTTTGACTAGAATGGAATATTCTAGAAGCAAGAGAAAACCTAAACAAATGTGTGAAAACCATGGAAGACAAGTCAGCTCAGTAGAATAAGTAATATTGAAGTATCATATGCAGAAAAGGACATGTCGACCCTACTTGAAGAGACACTTGTTCACCTGGCAAGATTAGTATAAATAGAATGTGCTCCATCTCATTTGTGCACACACTCAATCATCCAGAAGCAAGGTGAAAGTGTTGAGGAGGAGTTGTAGCAGTTGCAAGTGTGCAGTAATTCCTTGTTCAATCTTTTGGTTCTCTATCTTATGCGCTACCTATGAAGAAGGTGTGCTACCCTATTTTATCTATTGGTTCTAGTGAGGCTTTTTGGAATCATTCTTTCTGTCAAAGTTAAGGTGATCGGGGGTGTATTTGTGCCTATAGTTGGGTAGAAATGGTGTAGCATTACTTATGGTTAAATGAGTACAGCGTTCTAACAATATGCTACAATTTTTTGGGACAACAAGGCTTCTTGCTATTTCCCCTAGTGTTCTGGGGTTTAGTTTTATGATTTTTGGCATTGGGATATTGGCCCTAACATTGGTTTTGCAGGTTATCAATCAACTTGCCTCTCTTATATTCCAAACTAATCATTCTCCAAACCCAAAGAACTCTCACCTAGTGACCAAAGTAGGTATATTTTACAAACCCTTGGCTTGTACTCTCCATCCCTCCAAGGTCACTCCGGAAGGCTCCCTTGTGGTGGAATCATCCATCACTAAAACGAGGGGAGTAATTGCTAAGGTGAAAGTAGTTCTTACTCCCAGTTGTGTTTCACTAGTGACGCTTGTGGTTGGGTTTTCCCAAGCAATAGTTTATGCAATAACAAGGTAGAACGTCCATCTGAAGCATCTAGTTGCACAATTGTTTTAGAAATATAAGTGTTTATCTGTTTTATGAGTAATTATGAATTTAATTGTTATGCATTTTACTCTATAAATGGGAATGATCTTTATGTTTTTTTAGATGAATTTATTTGTTTCATTTATGTCATTTCAACATGTTGTAGCTACATTTAGTTAATGGTATCTAAAATTGGTTAACTATGTGTATAATTCGCAACTGGTAAACTACACAAAATTATTATTAAAATTTATGAGTATTTTCCACAAGTTCCTCGATTAAGACGAGGAACGTTACAATCACTGAAAACACATCTCCAATTATACACCAACACTCCAATTCATAAATTGGAAAACAAGATAGTGGGAGGTTTAATTATGTGTCTAGTCTATTCTATGGTATCCAATCACCATAACTCTTTACACCAAAGGTTTTCCTAGCATAGATAAAAATAGTCAATGCTTGAGAAACATCTCCCTCATGCATTATATAAGATCTGGAGTACGATATTCAATGATGCTTGAGAAACATCTCCCTCATGCATTATATAAGATCTGGAGTACGATATTCAATGACCATGTTACCCATGTAATGATATATAAAAAATGTTCAGATGAAGGAAACTAGTATAACCATGTGCATGAGTTCTCTTGCACCTTTTGTCTTTTTCTTGTTTGATCTCGATTAATTACTTTTATACATATATATTTATATTGTAGTGTTTGAACTAATGTTCATTAAACTAAAATCCCTTGCTTCTTTTAATTCCAACAAATGATCAACTATAATGAATATTTAAGTTAGCTAGCAACCAACTATGTAGAACAACTTCTTTATGTATCACATGCCATTTTTTTTATCATTCTTTTACAATAGAACAAAACAATGGATATAAGGATGTCCCTTTTCACTTGAATTGACCTCTCCTTGACCACAATCAAGCTAACAAATGTTGGAATTACTTTCATTGATGTCAAAGGATTAACTGATGTCAATGATGCCATATTATCGCATTACAATACACACATCACCTAAGATTGATTTATATATATATATGTCTGCTACATATTAAAAATGGGTGTATGTGAAAAAGTAAAAATGAATGGTGGTTTCAAACCCATGGGTTTGGGGTATTTTCCCATGGTATTTGGGGCTTTTCCATGGTATTGGGAACCACTTATTTAATTAAAGGACATGTCACATGTCCCTTCATGAAGGGTTATGAAAGTTTATAAAAATAGAAAGAATTGAGATAAGCGGAGAGGTGAAAATGGATTAGAAAATATTGAATTGCAAAATCAATTTCAACTCATCTTGGAAATTCCATGCGATAATATTTTTTCTAGGATGTTTCTAATCTTGAAAATTTGTAGAGACAAACATATCTGGTGTACATACAGAAATTTCAAATGATGGTTCACTATACTTTCAGAGACATGTCAGGGAAGTATTTTCTTAATGGTTCTCGAGATCGGGCCTAAATAGGGTCGGCTTGAATTTTCACTATAATCCTATTTTTGGGACCCCTGCATCACAGTACCTTCAAAAACAAAGAAGACATAAAAAGTACCTCGAGTAAAAATTCTAGAATCATATTTGCAAAATTGATACGTGGCATGATGTACAAGTTCATTCTTAGGAAGAGCCCCAAAGCAAATGCTAATTTGAGAAATTTACCATTTGGAAATTTAAATTTTGTTAGACTCCAGAAGCATTAAGACCCAATCGAAGGCGTATAAAGGAGTATAATTCGGGTGAAGGGGAAGAAGTAGCAATTATAATCTGAACCAGTAGAAAACTAGACTTGAAGGTTGGTACACCTTACTAATAAAGAGATTATTGATGTCTCTGCTGTTGGTGGTTAGCGGTACATTGGAAAGTCTCTAGTGTAGGATTGGTATCTTATGAAGATATGTAAGAGTAGGTTGGTGCTACAACGTATATTTTGTACCTGGGGATTTTCACAGGTCTCAAGTAGATTGGTTCCTACAAATATTTGTAATAGGGTTAGTGAATACAAAGAATTATAAAGATAGGTTTTGTGGTTTTCTCTCGCAATGGTTTCCATGAAATCTTATGTTCTGCAGTTAATATATCTCAGATGTGATTGTTTTCATGGTTGATGAATGTTTGAAAATTAAAATATTGTCTTATGCCTATTCATCCCCCCTTCTCAAAGTATAAGTGTGTTATCAACAATTGGTATCATAGTAGGTTCCTTTGGAAATAGTCCAACCATTGGAAGGTAGATGTCGGGAGCACACATGGAAATGTAAAATGATACTATAGAAAATGAATAAAAAGGAAAATAAATGATGGATTCAAGATAAAAAAAATGATGAAACAAATGGAAGTGACATTTAAGAAAACTCATTTGTTTTTAAGCTAAATAAAGAAACTTAAGAAAAGAATCAAACAAAGGAGAAATTGCATAAATAAGGAAGAGGAAAATCATGATGCAAATGGTGAAAAATGTCACAAATCCTTGAAGAAATTGAGAAGACTATTATCAACCTAAATATTCAACTAGAAGAGGCAAAAAGGACAGAATAACTGGTGAGAATCTAGTTGAAGGAAAAATGAAGGAAATTATGAACTAGAGTCCAAAATTGTTTCCTTAAGAAAGGAATTGGAGAAAACAACTGATTAGTTGAATAAAAGATTGAAGTTTGGAAAGAGCACTGAAATATTAGATATATCAACAAATTCCAAATATCACCACTCATTAAAACTAGTCTTGGTTATAGTAAGAGTCAGATGACCACCAAATAATATTCAAAAGCTACAGAGCCACCAAAGAAAGTAAATGAAGGAAAATATAAAGCTATGCTAATGTACTCAAAAGTCTAATGATGAAGACAACATGAAGAGAGAAATGATGTTCCACCTAAAATTGACATTCCTCCCTCACACAAATTTTCACCACTTCCTCTAATTAACTTTAGTGAGCAACCCAAGATTTATCATCATCAACCGTTGTATATTACTTACAAAATGTCTGTCGTGCATTGTATATGCAAGTGTAGAGCTGTAATCACTATGGAGTCGAAGTACTTCGAATTTCATAAGTCAAGATTTCAAGATACTTAATTAAGTCACCAAGCTATCCTACTTCTTAAATTGTAGGAAAATAAATATCACACTTGTAGGAAAAGAAAATCACACTTGCAAAAAATGAATCACACTTGCATAAGGTAAACCATACTCACAAAAAATAAATCACACTGGTAGAAAGTAAACCACACTTGCAGAAAATAAATCACACTAGTAGAAAGTAAATCACACTTGCAGAAATTAAATCACACTTGCGAAAAGTAAAGTTATGCTAACATCTAATGGTGACTTTCTCAAGTAAAAGGATGATCTTGTCTTGTTGTAACAATTACATGTTTGTACTTTCAATGTTAATTTACAAAATCAATAATATTAATCCCAAGATGTTGAGCAATAAAGATGTCAAAAATATAAGAGAAAACATAATGGAGTAAAGATGCAAGTAGAGTTGCAGCAATGGAGCTGAAACACAAAAGTTACAACAACGCGAGTTGCAACAACAAAGCTACAACAAAAAATCTACAACAATGCGAGTTTCAGTGACGAGAGTTGCAAAAATGTGCGTGATTACAAACTTACAAAAATCAAATCAACACCGAGTTGCAAATTAAGATTGCAGGACTCACGACATAAGGAAACTAAACATTAACCACACCTGAATTATAATTAACTGTTCTATGAAATATGGAATTGCAACAGATTAAGGAATGAAACAACTAAAAAAATTAAATGAATATAATTGAAATGCTAAATCCTACCCCTAAAGTTACAGGAAGTACTTGACTAAGGAGGGGGGCCTACCCCCTTAGACAAGGCACTGGGCTATGAAATCAAAATACCACGAGTACTCAACACGCCATCACATGAACAAGAGAAGAAAAATAATTATATTGCGGAAGTATGAAATTTACAATAATAGTTGAATGTTATCACCAAAATAATTCCCACCAAGCTCTAGGGAAGTTGGGGTTCTTATATAGTACAACTGATGTCTAAAATAACACAAAGGGATGGATGGAAATCCATGAGAATTAGGTTTCTCATCCGTTTACATTGATATTGACAAATTTTAGTAAAGATTGAGAATGTGCTAACTTTGATCAGTTGAGCGATAGTTGGTGAGCAAACTAACTTCTCTTTTGGTTGTCCAATTGTTGTTGGTTGTGGAGCCTGGTTATCTTCCTAATTCAGAGACCTTTGTTTTCAACAGTTTTTATACCCCATGAAGACTTTAAACTCTGGAAGAATGTACACTCCTCCACACAGGGGAGTGCAGGGGGGGCTTGCCCCTCCTGCGAGGTCCTAGGGAAAGCGAGCCCCCAAAGGAAAAATTGCCTCGTAAATGTATATGTATATTGTAATTTCCCGTTCATTATAAGGTCATAGCTTTGATGGTATAAGTTATGTTAGTGTTTTTTTCCTAGAAGGAAACCCTCTTTTATGAGGGAAATGTATTGTGGCTATGTATCATTGCGAATATTGTATTCTGAGAGAGGAGACTATGAGAGAAAGAAGAGGAAGTTACAATGGGTGTGATGTAGGTTGTATCCCTTCATTTTCTAGAAAATAATAAAGGAAGGACCTTGAAATTTTTCTGGTGGACGTAGCCCACACTAGGTGAACCACATATAGATGTGTCTCTATTGTATTGTGTATCTTTTGTGTTTTATTTCTGCATTTGTTTTATTTTATTGCTCCGCGGTCCTATTTTTCTAAAAACTGGTATCAGAGCGAAAGACAACTCGTAGAAAAAGAGGGTTCATGTTTCTAATGGGAGCAATGGCGGAAGATGGAAAGTTTAAGGTCGAGAAATTTAACAACCAAAACTACCAGTTATGGAAGATGCAAATGGAAGATTATTTATATTAGAAGGATCTATTCCTACCATTGGGTGGAAGAGCAAAGAAGTCGACGACCATGAAGGATGAAGAATGGGAGGTTCTTAACATAAAGGCACTAGGAATGATACGGTTGAGCCTAGCAGCGTCGGTGGCTTTCAATATTTCGAAAGAAAAGAGAACGAAGGAGCTGATGGATGCATTGGATAAACTATATGAAAAACCCTCGACGTCCAATGAAGAATTTCTAATGAAGATATTATTTAATATGAAGATGTCAGAAGGTGGGTCTGTTGCATATCGTTTAAATGAATTTAATACGGTTACTAATCAACTAATTTCTATAAAAGTGGACTTTGATGATGAGGTTAGGGATCTTTTAATTTTGTGCTCATTGCCAGAAAGTTGGAATGGCTTGGTCATGGCTATAATCAACTCTGTCTCTGGTTCAAACACTCTAAAATTTGATGATGTTGTTGGTGTTATCATTAGTGAGGAAATGCAATGGAAAATCACAGGTGAGACATCAGGTAATGCGTTAAACATGGAGAACAGGGGAAGACAAAAGGATAGAGGGAAGGGCTTAGGGAACCGTGAAAATTCTAGGAAGGGCAGATCCAAATCCATAATTGGAAATATAGAGTGATGGAATTGTGGAAAGAAAGGATATTTGAAGAAAGACTGTAGAGCTCCAAAGAAACAAAGAGATGGAAAAAAAATGTAATAGGTGATGTGTTACAAGATCAGGAAGCAAATGTAACAGGTGATGTGTTACAAGATTACTTTATTGTTTCTGTAGATAATATTTATGAGTCTTGGGTAATAGATTCAAGGGATTCATTTCATTCCACAACCCATAGGAAACATTGTATAGATTATGTTCAAGGTGATTTTGAACAAGTTCATTTGGGTGATGATGCACCATGCAAAATTTTTGGAATGGGAAAGGTAAAAATAAAGCAAAGGAATAAAAACCAATGGTTGTTGAAAGAGGTAAGACATGTTCTAGATGTAAGGAAAAATATAATTTCAATAGGGAAGTTGGAAAGTGAAGGTTTTATATCCATATTTATAGATAAGGTGTGAAAGGTCACCAAAGGATCATTGGTGATAGCAAAAGTGATGCAAGAGCATCTCAAGCGAGCTAGCACGGAGTCCAAAGATAGCTGGACAAGCGCCCAACACAAATTTTGAATTTGCCTTGAAGTTATTGCACGATCTTAAATGAGATAATTAAGAAGAAGCACACTTGTATAATGTAACCGGACCTTGAGCGATTCACTCTCATCCTTAGTAGGTAGAAGGCATTTATAGTAGTAAATGCAGGTAGATAGAATTGAATGTTAGATTAGACAGTTTTGAGCGCAAGAGGGAAACGAGATATAGACACCCTCATTGTGTATTGTAACATAAGGTGAAGAGAGTATGAAGAGTAGGAAGAGCATAGAGGGGAGCAGAGAGCTGTGTGAAAACACCCATGTACAAAAATTTGAATTAATAGAGAAAGCTCTGATTCAAATTCATGGCATCATGTTTGTTCTCTGTGTATGTATGCTAAATGTTATGCTCGTGGTTATTTTACTCTTCTTACTGTACATTTGATTTTATGATATGTATGAATGATTTCTTGTTGAATGTTTGAAATCTGAGAGGAAAGGAAAAAGGAATGAGTTTCAATTGTTTCTATATCTGAGCAAGAATTCCTGCAAAGAGTGCAGTTGAATTGTCTGCAAGGAGTGCGTTGACAAAGGGTTCATAGGTTTATCTCTGAAAGCTTAGGATAGATAGATTTTGTTCTCATTTCCACAGAAGTGCAGTCAGGCACATGAGTCGTTCAAGGAGTGCGCAGGTCGAGTAAAGTCTCAGAGTTTCGAATCTGACCGAAGTATTGAGATACTGTTGCTGCAGGTATGCGCAGAGTCGAAGGGAGTCAAGCATTTGAAAGTGTTTGAAGGTCTGCCGCAAGGAGTGCGAGCAGGGGTTTTCCTGAAAGACTCGAAGTCGTGGGAAAACTTAGCAGGATTTTAACCTTCGAAGGGGTCAAGGAAGGAAAGCGTCCAAGTACCTTGAAAATCTGAAGGAAGGCATAGCAACGTCGGACCACAGGAGGACGGGTTCTCAAAGGAAAGAGACAGACGATTGGAATTTGCTGTGGAGAATTTCGCGAAGTCCCGTGAACCGTCAGATCTCACGGAGGAGCAGTGAAGTTACAACGAGTGCTTTGAAAGGTGTAAGCTTAGAAGAGGCAGAGCCATCGATCCAAGTCAGCTAGGGGCCGTTGAATCACTCGTGAAGTCGTCTATCGAGATTTCGTGAGTAGAAGGGTCGAACACTTGGTATCAAAGTTCACTAAATCGCGAAGCGTTAAGCCGTGAAGGATTGATAGGATTGTGTGGGACCATAGGAGTTAGCAAGGTGGACAAGTGGCATGCTGTCGATGTGGAAGTTAATCGAGTTGAAGTCTCAAAAAGGTGAGAAGGCTAGTTGTGGGCCAGCGCCAAGAAACGTGTCAGAGTATGACATCTCAGGATTTCAGAGAATAGAATATCGGGATTTTAGGGTTCATGGGCAGAGTTGTATGTTATCGCAAATAATGAACTCGCGAAAGCCGACAAGTCGGGGTGATATCGGAGTTTTAGAGTATCGGGATTCAGGGTCTGAGTGACAAGACACTCGACTGCTGAATTCGCGAAGCGCGAAGTCCGACCTCCTAAGTGCGAAGGTAGAATCCCGCGAGGAGTTGTTGTGGGTGTGGATTTCTCGAAAGGGAAATAGAAGAGCGTTTTAGAGTTCTTCGGGCCAAGGAGAGAAGAACGATCCTATATACATGGACTTATTGACCCGCGGGTTGAGGAGGGATGCGTCAATTGTGGTATCAGAGCGCATAAAGGTTCTTTGCTTTCTGTAGTAGAGAAAAGGAGAATTCACCATGCCTCTAAGGAGAAGGGACAGACCAACACCTGATCCACCAAAGGAGAGGGAAATGTCGAGAAGAAGAGGTAGGCAGATGACTAATCCAGTCATGGAAAAATAAATGCGTGATCTACGTGCCAAACTTGAAGACATGGAGACAACACAGAGACGCACAGTTAGTGCTGGGGATCTTAGTGATTCTGAAAGTGAAATTGAGGTTGAACATGAAGAATAAGTTGCAACAGAAGATGCAGCAAACGAACGTTTGATTAGAGATATTGCAAGAATGGGTGTAAGAGTGAAAATGGACATTCCAGTTTATGAGGGAAACTTGGATGCAGAGGAGCTTCTAGATTGGATTAGAGCTCTGGACACATACTTTGACTATGAAGATGTCAAAGAAGACAAAAAGGTCAAGAATGCTGTCACAATATTGAAGGGACATGCAACATTGTGGTGGGATGAACTACAAGCTGATAGACACTGCAAGGGAAAGTAGAAGATCAAGAGCTGGGACAGAATGATCGTGAAGATGAAGGCAAAATTCATCCCCAGGGATTATCAAATTACTCTGTTCAGGAGAATGCAGAACTTGAGACAGAAGCTGATGACAGTGAAAGAATACACTGAAGAATTCTATAAGTTGAACATCAGGGTAGGTCATCGGGAGAGCGATGATGAGAAGGTTTCCAGATACATGAATGGCCTGAGATATGACATTCAGGATGAGATGAGCATGGTAACCATCAGAACGGTGGAAGATGCTTATCAGATGGCTCTAAAAGCTTAAGAGAAGCTGAGCCGAAAGTAGGGTCAGAGAGGCCGAGGCAGAAGTTAGCCCAGCGACAAATCAGTTTCCTAGGACAAATATCAGAAGCCCAAGGAGGACTAGAAGAAACCTCAGACTCGAACTGAGAGAGGTGGAAGCTCACAATGAGGGAAACATAGTGAATTGAGAGGAGATTATGCTGACAATAATACTTTTCCTCGTACTAGAGGTAGAGGAAGGGGAAGAGGTGGAGTAATAACCTGCTTCAAATGTGGAAATAATGGGCATAAGTCTTATGAGTGTCCATATAAAAATAAAGAGAGTGGAGAGACTCATATCACCGAAGCACAGAGGTGAGATGTTGAGACGGAAGATGCTGAAGGCGAAAGATCGCTGATGATGCGCAAAGCTCTTTTGACACCAGAAAAAGAGGTGGAGAGTTCTGTCCAAAGAACCAGGCTTTTCCAGACTGCTTGCAAAACCAAGGAAAGGGTATGCAAGGTCATTGTGGACAGTGGTAGCATAGATAATCTCGTTTCTACGGAGATGGTAGAAAAGCTGGAGCTGGAGACGATTGATCATCCAAGCCCATACAGAGTTTCGTGGCTACAAAAAGGACATCAGGTAACTGTCACTAAACAATGTTTAGTTG
>SNQJ01S0121229.1:4779-22324 GCA_010110895.2 Picea sitchensis
CTTTTTGACATTGGTAAACCCCCTACAAAATCCAAGGAGATACTTTCCCATGGATGGGATGGAACAAGAAGTGGTGAGTATAGCCCCAATTTTCTATTAGTGGTATTACAAGTAGAACACATCACACACCCCTTTACATATTTAGTTACAATTTCTTTCATCTTAGGCCAGTAATAAAACCTCTGTAGATGAGCCATAGTTTTTCCTACCCCAAAATGCCCAAACATAAGAGAAGTGTGAGCTTCTCGTATTACATGGACTCATTCACTTGTAGGAATACATAGCTTTCCAAGATGGTAGAGTAGTTTTCCCTGTAGACAGTAGTTATCTACCTGTGCACCATGGGTTAGCTTCACAAACACTTCTTTAAAATCTTCATCAACGACATATTGTTCCACATAGCTATCATGAGATAAAGAAGCATTCTTAAAAATAATAGAAGCAACAATAGGAGGTCTAAAAATCATATTATCTACCTTGTTACTCGTACCCTTTTTGTATTTGATTACCAAATGAATTTGTTGAAGAAAACCCATCCATCTGTAATGTCGAGATTGTTGCAGCTTGGTTTGTTCTTGGAGATACTGTAAGGGTTGATGATCTGTATGTATGAATGTTTCCTTCCCTAAAAGTACTTCTTCCATTTCTTTACACTTTGAAGTAATGCATACAACTCTTTATCATACGTAGGATAGTTAATAACAACTTGGTTAAAAGTTCCATAGTGGTAACATATAGGCTTACTGTTGGTCACTGTAATTGCTTATTAACTAAACAATCAATTGTTACATAAATTGTCAACCCAGGGAAGTCTATTTATTTCAAAGGAAATCACACATTGTATATGCTCAATCTCAAAAGCAATCTAGAGTTGTAGTAAAAGTACATTAATCACACCTTTCCTTGAACAAACTGAAGTTCTACTTTGAATTACAGAAAAAAAACCTACCTATTGTAGAGTCCAAAGTTTAAGGAAATAATTATCCAAAGAATCCTGGATTACATTAATAAACAACAACCTAGGAAAGAAATCTTTCAAGATACTGTAAAAGAAAAGACCAACTATTCTGTAACAGAGAACATGACCCTATTCCCCAAGCAGGAATCTTCAACACCTGTTTTCGACTATCACACTTTCATGAACTCATTACTAATCAAAATGATTGATACGTACCGAAGGCTAATTATCTCATAATAGAGAACATGACCCTATTCCCCAAGAAGGAATATTCAACACCTGTTTCTGATTATCACACTTTCATAAATTCATCAAACATAATTACCAATCAGAATGATTAACAGTTACCTAAGCATGAATTATATGAAAACAATGTAACAACCAGTAAAGCAGAGTTTTAGCAAAACAGAGTTCAGTAAAGTAGAGTTTTAGCAAAAACAAAATTTGATCAAGGCATGAACAAAAATAATATTAACACACTACAAAACTAATGGGTGAATCTTGTGAAGAAGGTGGGCCCTCCCTTCTCACAAGATTCCCCAGAAATGAAAGGAACTAGAAAGGAACGCTCAGAATAATCTTTTATTCATCTGTCAACTATATCATGTTACAATGTCTAAAGTGAACACGTCCTTCTCTGTAATTCCTTTCTAGCCAAAAAGGATCCCCTCTAATGATGATTTCCCCTTATTTAAAGAGGAGAATCCCCTTAATACAATTGATCATCAAATTACATGTGCACATACGAATCCTATTCTTAGTCAGATCTAATCTTCTATACTGGAATAGGATATCCTGATCTCCCGTAACAGAATGCTATTACAATAGTTGGAATGGTGCTGGGTGAGGTGTAGCTGTTGCCGCCGGTGTAACAACTTATTTATTTATCTTCTTGTTACTGCTGTTGTATACCATTTCAACATCACAAATCACAGACTGTTTCAGGAATGGGATTTGCGTTCCGACTGTTTCAGCAACGTGGTCTCAAGTAGCAGCGATGGTTAATGCTGGCTTAAGGTGCAGCTGTTGTGGCCAGTGTAACAGCTCCTTCTTACTATCGTGTGAACTGTTGTTTCAACATCGCATACCACATACTATTTTAGCAACGAGGCTTGCGTGCTTTTGACTATTTCAGCAACGGGCCGTCAAGAAACAACAATAATCTGCAGTTTGAACTGTTTCAGCACTATATATTTCTGATCGATGGTTAAGTATGAGAGTAATGTAAAATTACATGTAAAACAAATTAAACATATAGAAAAAAGAAGAGACGTTATATACCTTTGGAAAGATAGGGTAAGGTGATAATGTAAGCTTAAATGTGAGTGTCAAAAGGATGTAATGGTAGCAAAAAGTGTGAACAAAAAGGTACATTATAGGGTCCTAACATCCCCCCCAACTAAAAGGTTGCATGTCCTCAGGCAACTTCAATCTGAATCAGAATCTGAATACTGACTCTGAGCGTGCAAATTACTTAAGCAGTAGTTGTGGAAAGTGTTGTCTGTTGGAGCTCTGAATCCTTGAAAGTGTTGCAGCCTTTGCCAAGCTGTTGTTTCAACCTTCTTGGGCAACTTATGATGAACTTGATATTTCTCTGCTAGCATCCATAGAATAGGAAAATGGAATTGATAACCTATCCAGCTTTCAGCACATTGCTGAATGCATTTGATGTAGCTAGGTACCCGGGAGATTGCTGTCTCAAGATTGGTAGGACTAAAGGGATTGTGTTCCTGTCTTTTCTCAGAAGATTGTTGCCAAAACATGTTATTTGCTTGTAGGGTAGCGATCTCTATGGATTTAATAAACTGTTGACAATCCTGAAGTACTGTTGTCTATAGTTGCCGAATATATCGAATCATCCCTGGTTTCTTCAAAAACTGATAATACTCTGCAACAAAGGTGGCAACTTTCTATGGTTCTTGCCGTATCCAGAGGAGGCGGTTATCCTCATTATGCTTGGCAGCTAGGAAGTCATTCTGCCATGTAATCTGATTGTTAAGGAAGGAGGTGAGTGCCTGAATCTGGATATCTCTGACAAGAGGGTTAAGGTTAAGCTGACGGTTCTCAGGGATGGCCTCATTATGAAGATATACCTCACATAGGAGGTGCTGATCAATAGTAGAGGATTCTGCAAAGGTTCTAACAAAATCTGATGGATTTAACATTGCATGGGGTCTGCCTTCTTTGATTGATTTAATCTGAAAAAATGTAAGTCATTATATGAGGAAAAGAGAGTAATTGGAGGATGGTTTCCTTGCAGCCAACAATTTTTGTGCCAAGTCAAACATCAGGAACAATTTGCCTTTTAGCTCTTTATTCTGCTTCTTATGGGCACGAGATTCTTGGTATGTTTTCTCCAAAGCTTCCCAGTTTGAATATATGTGGTTTAGCCAGAGTAGTCTGTGCTCCTGCAGGCTTTTGTCCTGTGTAACAACAGACTCTTTTTTCCATTTGTCCATTATTGCCTGCTCATCCCATGGTTGAGTTTGTGTTTCAGCATCGCAAGTGATAGGATGAGGTAGGGCCTGAGTGGCTTGTTCCATAAGAGTATGGGTATTGATCTCTCTAGGAGGAGCAGATTCATCAATAGGCAGTGTTTGTACAGCTTTATTAATAAAAACAGAGGCTTCAGATGTGGCAGTTGTTGTAGGCCAGAGTTCATTTTGAATTTTGGAAGGTCCTACTGGTTCTTGTGTAACAACAGGGTTTTCTTCTTTGACTGCAAAAGTCGTAGGTGCAAGGGAAGCTCCAGGAATTGGAATTTGAGTTACTTTGTAGCCTGCTTGATAATAAATGTCCCCACATTGACTGCACATATACTCTCTACACTGATTCTCTTTTGTATTTTCCTCTGTCATGGTCACTATGCGAGCTAGGGTATACAATTTAAGTTCCTTATCGCAGGCTTCCTTTACCATTACTAGCTCTTGCTTGTAGGCTTCCAGTTCAGACCTTAGGAACTCATTTTCTTGTAAGACAGAGGCCATTGTTGGTTCTAGTTGTTGATATTTCATGGGTATATTAAGATGGGTGATTGGTTCTTGTGTAACAGTCACAACCGCACTAGCTAGTTCTTTTGGAGCAGCTACAGGATCAACTGATTCTTGTATTTCAACTTCTTGATGTAGAGAAAGTAGTGTTGCGGCACCCTGGGTATCTGATTCCTGTATTTTGGTAACAATATCAGCAGCTGGTTCTTGTGTTTCAGCTGTAGCTGGTTCTTGTGTAACAACTATAGCTGGTTCTTGTGTTTCAGCTACTGGATGAGTAGTTGGTTCTTGTGTTTTAGCTACTTGATTTAAAAAGGATGATGTCGCAGTACACTGGGCCTCTGGTTCTTTTGTTTCAGTGCCCATGGGTGGAATAGGTAAAAATTCCAGAATTTGGGAGGGTGGAGGTGTACGAGATTTTAGCCAGATGGGTTGGGGGTTTAGGGAAGTGGCATTAGTGGCTACTCTTGTTGAGGTCCTTGTTCATTTTCTTTGTAAAAAGGAGGGAAAAGGAGGAATTTTCTTCTTTCATTTGCGTGAGGGTTTTTCCTCAGTGATGGGGCAGGGAGAGTTGTTTGGTTCATAATCATCACTAAGGATATGAACGGTGGGAGTGGATGATTCTGGTAAGATGTGGGGAAGGCTTGGTATGGTAGGAAGGTTAATTGGATTAATTGGGTCTGTAGGTGGACTATTAGGTACTTCCGGAGGATCTGGAAGGTTTTGTGGTTGCTGTTCCTGAAGATTTTCAGGTTGTTCAACAACTTCTTGAAGGTCTATGGGTGGGTTGTTTAGGAGAGGGTTTTGTTGGGGAAAACCCTTTTGGATGAGTACTTGAGTGAGACGGTGATGGGTGAGGGAAAGGGCGGGATTTTTAGCTTTTTTACAGTAATGCGACATATTTCTAAGACATCCGAGTAGATAGTAGGGAATATTCACCAATCTAACATTTTGTAAATGAGACAACAAGACAAAATCATACTGGTAGACTACCTGGTATCGGCCTTCATAGGTGAGGTAGTGCTTGACAAACTTTGCAAATTTCAGCCAAGGAGGCGGTAACGAGATAAGTCTAACACCCCGACCTTTAGGCTCAATTTGTTCCCCTAGCAAGAGAAAATCCTGCTGGGCATTAAGGATAATGTGTTTGCGGCTGAACCAACGAATGCTAGTGATAGGGAGAACCGAAACCTATGCTATATTATCCTCTGTGACTGGAATCCGAACCCCTTGAACAATGGAATAATCTTCCTGAATATTTCGAGCAAATTGAAGAACCTGTTGTTGATCAAATTCCTGGAGCCTCTAAAAATAACCCAGCCAACTTGCCTGCAGAAACATTTGATAGACTTCTGGATATAATTCTAACAGGGCTGTCGTGGTGGGTTCGTACTGTATAATAGGGCCTCCCATAGCTAATAGCTCAGTAAAATGCACCGTCAGAGAGTCAAGTAACCGCTTCTGAGCAGAGTAAGTTTTGTGGGTGAAGGCATGCAAATGGTGGTGAAACAAACAAAAGGATGGGTAAAAAGGAATGACGGTAGTCGGTTCGTGTGAAATGATGGTATAANCAAGTACGACTAAAATAATGATTTTAAGTGAGTGATAATAATGAGTTGGGATCTTCTCATTAGTCATAGTTCAATTGTATTTACATATAAAGTTTACATACCTCATCTTTACCTTTGATTCGTACTTCAAACAAAATATAGTGCCTGTCCATAATAGTTCTGCAGTAGCCATGGGAAAGACTTTTGATTTATTATAGAAATTGTATTAAGGATTTGTTTAGTTATGAGAGAGGGTCGTGGAAGGACAAAATGTAGTATGAGAGCGAAAGAGCTTATTGACAAGGAATGCTGAAAAGTTGGTGTTTCAGCAATAGGAAAAGAATAGAAAAATGTTTGCTGAAGAGTGATGTTTTAACGATGTAAAATACTATTGAAGAAATGGTGTTTCAGTAATGGGGAAAAGGGCAAAAAATTGCTGAATAGTGGTGTTTCAGCAAGGGAAAAGGGTGAAAAATTGTTGAACAATGGTGTTTCAGCAATGGGGAAAAGGGCGAAAAATTGTTGAACAGTGGTGTTTTAGCAATGGGGAAAAGGGCGAAAAATTGCTGAAAAATGGTGTTTCAGCAATGGGGAAAAGGGCGAAAAATTGCTGAATAGTGGTGTTTCAACAATGGGAAGAAGGGTGAAAAATTGCTGAAGAGTGGTGTTTTAACGATGTAAAATACTGCTGAAGAAATGGTGTTTCAATAATGGGGAAAGGGGCGAAAAATTGCTGAACAATGGTGTTTTAGCAATGGGGAAAAGGGTGAAAAATTGTTGAACATTGGTGTTTCAACAATGGGGAAAAGGGCGAAAAATTGCTGAATAGTGGTGTTTCAACAACGGGGAAAAGGGCGAAAAATTGCTGAATAGTGGTGTTTCAGCAATGGGAAAAAGGGGGAAAATTGTTGAACAATGGTGTTTCAGTAATGGAGAAAAGGGAAAAAAATTGCTGAACAATGGTGTTTTAGCAATGGGGAAAGGGGCGAAAAATTGCTGAACAGTGGTGTTTCAGCAATGGAGAAAAGGACGAAAAATTGCTGAACAATGGTGTTTCATAAAATGGAACTTGGATCTTCTTGAAGTAAGATCGTCCTTTCTTGGTAGGCCTTTTCTTTGATCGAGAATCTGCAACAGAATCAATTGTAACATGCCATTCCTTGACAGGGATTATTAGTAAAACAAATCTAATCTAATACTAAAGGAATTAAATTCAAAAGAATTAATTGCAATGAGGGGTAGGAGGCCCCTCTAAAAAGAAGTAATGTGAGTCTGCCACACATGTGGCCTTAAAATCTTCTTTGGAAATGGGGCGCTGGTACAGATGGAGTCGATGACCATTCACAAGTAACGGTGTTTTAGAGTCATCGATTGTGAGGAGCCTTACTGTTCCATTGGGGAAAATAGTGTCCACTTCGTAAGGTCCAAGCCATCTTGTACATAGTTTCCCTTGAAATTCTTTAAACCAAGAATCATACAGTAAGGCCCAATTACCTTTTTGGAATTACTTATGCTTGATGGTTTTGTCATGCCATTTTGATCTTTGTTGTTGAATCATATTTGTCTGATGAATGACATCTAGTCTTTTTTCACCCAATTAATTAAGCTGCTGCAACCTAGTTGTCTGTGCATCGGTCAAATCAAGGTTGACAGCTAAAGCATTCCTTAAGGTTTTGATTTCAAATTCCACAGGAAAGACGACACTTTTTCCATAAACTAATTCATAGGGAGAGAATCCTGTAGTATTTCTCCAGGTAGTTCTGTAGGACCATAATGCTTCAGGGAGCTTGTGAGACCAATGCTTTCTATTTTCCTTCACTATTTTTGTGAGAATGGATTCTATTACTTTATTTGTGCTTTCCACCTATCCATTGGCTTGGGGGTGGTATGGTATAGTCATTCTATGATGAATATGATATTTTTGAAGGGTGTCTTTAAAACCATGAGAAGTGAAAGGAGGTCCCCCATCTATAACTAATTCTCTAGGCACTCCAAATCTGATAAAGATGTCTTCAAATAGAAAATCTAGAACCGCTTCTTCAGTAGCTCTATGGAGTGCTTTATCTTCCACCCATTTGGTCATATACTATGTGCAGACCACTATATAAACTTTTTGATTAGATGGGGGGTTAATGGGTCCTACAAAGTCTAAGGCCCATCTTTCAAATGGTTCGAGTACTACCTTGGGATTTAATGGTATTTCATCTCTATGATTAGGTTGGCCCATTCTTTGATAGCTATCAGAGGCCCGGACATATTTCTTTGCATCTTTAAAAAGTGAGGGCCAATAATACTCCATCCTGAGAATTTTATGTGTTGTTCTCTTATCAGCAAAATGCCCTCCACAAGGGCCATCATGACAAGCTTTTAGTAAATCATAAACCTCATCTTCTCTAATGCACCTTCGGATTTCTTGATCAAGTCCTGTGTGGAAAATACACCCACTTATCGAGTTATACCGAGCACTTTGTTGAATGATTCTTCTTTTCTCCCGGTGGGATAGGTGTGGTGGTAACTTCCCTGCAACCAAGTAGTTAGTGATGTCTGCATACCATGGTGAGTGAGCAAATACTGCAAATATATNGAGGTATTATCATTAGGTGTTAGCCGAGAAAGGAAATCAACAACTACATTTTCTTTTCCTAGTCTATCTACAATTGTAATATCAACTTCTTGTAATAATAGTAACTATCTGGTGACTCGAGCATTTGTGATAGGTTTGTTCATTAAATATTTGATAGCTGAGTGATCAGTATGGACAAGAGTAGAATAGCCAGTGATGTAATGTCAAAATTTATTAACAGCATAGATAACTGCTAAGAATTTCTTTTCGGTAACTGTATAGTTAAGTTCAGCAGGAGTCATATTCTTACTAATGAAGTAAATAGCATAAGGGAGATGATTTTGTTCTTGTCCCAAGACAAATCCTATTGCAGTATTTGAAGCATCAGAGGATATATGAAAGGGAAGTGTCCAATCAGGTCCTCTTAGAATAGGGGCTGTAGATAACTGATGTTTAAGTGTATTAAATGCTTCCTGGAAAGGGTTAGTCCACTTGAATTCAACATTTTTCATCAGTAACACAAACAAAGGAGAAGCTATTTTGGAAAAACAATTGATAAATCTTTTGTAGTATGCAGCATGTTCTAGGAAACTTCTCACCTCTGTTTGGTTTTTGGGAATAGGAATATTTTTAATGACTTGTATATTGGATGGATCCACCTGGATTCCTTGAGATGAAATAAAATGTCCAAGCACTATTCCTTCACTCATCATCATATGACATTTTTCTATACTTAACGAGAGGTGGGCTTGTATACATCGTTTAAGTACTTTCTCAAGGTTTTGTAGTGCTTCCTCAAAAGAAACACCATAAGGGGTAAAATCATCCTTAAAAATTTCCATAGTGTCATTAATCATATCAGAAAAGATTCCTATAACTGCTCTTTGAAAGGTTGTTGGTGCATTACATAGTCCAAATGGGAGGACTCTATAAGAAAAATTTCCCCAAGGGCTAGTAAAAGTGGTCATATCTTGGTCTTGGGGTGCAATTTTGATCTGATTATACCCACTGAAACCATCTAAAAAGGAGAAAAATTTCTTCCCTGACAAACTATCTGACACCTGATCAATGAATGGTAACATAAAGTGATCTTTTTGAGTGGTTTTATTTAAGGCTCTATAGTCTACACATACTCTCCATTTCCCATTTTTCTTAGGAACTATTACCAACGGGGAAACCCATTCACTATCCGATATAGGATATATAAACCTTGCATTGAGCAATTTTTGAAGTTCTTCTTTAAGAATTTCTCTTAAATTAGGATTCATTCGTCATTGAGATTGGCAGATTGGTCGACAATATTCTTTGATATATATATGATGAGTACATACTTCAGGAGACATTCCTTTCATATCTATATAGTCCCATGCAGATGCTTCCTTATGTTCAAGAAGTAACTTCATTAATTGTTGTGTTTCAACATCTGTCAGGTTGAGGTTTATGTTTAGTGTTTTTCCAGGTTCAATTTCTACTGGTATACTTTTAGAAGAGATGGTGGCTGATGTTTGAGGTGGGTTCTCAGAGTTAAGGTTTTCCTGGTTATCTGACTCCAAAAGTGCAACTAGTTGGTTATGAGTTTTTGGAGTCACGGAGGAAGGTTCACAAATAAAATTATTAATTACTTCATCCTTAATGGCATCTTTAAGGCTTAAGGCTTGTTCGATAGTCAAGATAGGTTGAGTAGTTTGATCATCAAAGTCCACCCATAAAGAATTGTCATTATTAATCAAGGGTGTAGCATGAGGGTAGAGGGTAAGATTTTTAGTCTCATATCTATTGGAAATTGTCATTGAACCTGATCTACAACTGATAAAAGCGTTTTCTATGGCTAGCCAAGGCCTGCCCAAAATTAGAGGGTGCTCCCCCAACTTTGTTTTAAGTTGTAATACCACAAAGTCAGCTGGATAATTCCAGGATTCCACTGAGATGATTAGGTCTTCAATGACTCCTTCTGGTTTGATTATAGAATGATCAGCTAATTCTAGGATGGTTGGGGTGTCTCTGATTTCATTCTTCAGTTGTAACAATTGTGAGGTTTCTAGAGTCATAATATTGATAGCAGCGCCTAAGTCTACCAGGACTCGAGGAATTATTGTTTTTCCAATTTTCACTGAGACGGTAGGATGTCCGGGATCACCATATTTAATTGGGGGAACTTTACCTGACATTAGTGCAGACAAATCACCCATGACATGAACTATGAGGGGATCTTTAGTTTTCCTACCAGGTTTCTTAACACAAATGTCTTGCATAGTCCTGGCATAAATTGGTACATCTCATAGTGCTTGTAATAGTGGAATTTTGACATAAAGATTTTGTAATTCCCCTAGAATATTGAAAGTAGGTGGCTCAGGCGTTTTAGTTAAAGCTAAACGCCCAGGAAATGGTGGTTTTGTTGTTTCAGCAGCAGTGTTGGAGGATGATTGTACCTTTTCAGGTACATCATGCTTTTTTGTTTCCTCTTTATCAGAAGAGGTAACATCAACAATGATAGGTTCTACTATTTTCCTAGATCGTAAATGAATATCATTGCATTGCGCAGGGAAAAGAGAAAGTGTCGGTTGGTTTTGAATATCAATGCATTGCACAACTTTATTATTGGGGTTAGGGTTAGGTTGTATAGGTAGTTGGGGCCTCATCATTTGATTTTTTGGTGGAGTACCTAATGGTAAGGAGAGTGGTTGTAGAAATTGTGATTGAGGTAATTGATTTGGGAACGAGGGTTGTTCCCCTCTCCAATTTGGATTCCATTGGTTAAGGTAAGGTTGTTGTTGTGGAGGCCAAGGAGTCCACATTGATGGGTCTACAAAGGGAGGGTTAGTTTGTTGCATGGGTGGGTAATTCATTTGATTGAGGTATTTCATTTGATTATAGGGAGAGTAATTTGCTTTATTAAAAGAAGGATAGTTATTCCAACGATAAGAAGATGTAAATGGCATATTAGGATTCATACCTTGCCCCTGCGACTGCCATTGCCTTCTCTATGTCAACAAGTAGACAACTTCAACTTCTTCATCAGTTGGTTGTAATGTTGCCTTGATTCCTAGTAAATAAGGGCATTGTTGAGTTTCATGATCCTGATCACAAATGGTGCAGATTGGCTTTTTGTCCAATGGGAATTCCCTTCGTGGATGCTTGTCTCTGCATTTGGAACAAAATATGGACAGAGATGCTTCTGCTTCGGCTTGTTTCTTTTGAATATGAAAGGTATCAATTTGTGAGGCAAAAGAGCTTAACATTTCAGTTTTAAAACCCTTAAGTAAATTACCTATTTCGGCTCTTGTTGCTCCTCCACTGGCTGATTTTTGAACTCTTGAAAATGTGGTATCCCTGCTATTTGATCTATTCCCTGAATCTCCTCTTGAACATCTTTTACATAGGTTAACAATTTCATCATATGATTCTTTAGATATGTCCCCTTTTCCAAGCATATTCAGCATATCTAGACAGTCATCCCTTACTCCTTTTAGTAATATTTTTTTAAGGATATCCTTAATTACATCAGGGTGATTGGATCTTTGTAGATTATACTGTAGCCTTTCTACAAAGTCCTCCAGATTTTCATCCTCTTTCTGTATCATCTTGAATAGTTCCTCTCTTTTTTCTCTTGTTCGGCAATAGTCTTGGTATTTATGCAGGAATTTCTATTTCATCTGATACCATGTTGTGATTGCATGACCTCCAAGACTCATGAACCATCTTAGTGCATTTCCTTTCAATGTTGCTGGAAATAGCTTTAATTTTTGAGCATTGGAAATGTAATCATAACTTCTGCATCATATGTCAAACTCGAAAATGAATTCATCAGGATCCTTTGAAGATAAACCATGAAAGTTAGGTAAAGCTGAGAGTGGAATATTATTCATGGGAGCTACCCCTCTAGGAAGATCACCAATAGGAAATCTTAAGGTGGAAAACGAGTTTTCATCATTTACCTCTCCTTCAGGACCTGCCTGTTCTTCATGATGCAGTTCTTCATTATACTCATCCATGGTTTCTTATGTTTGTTCCCCTGCTGCGCTTGCTCGATCCTCAATGTTTCCTGCTAGTTTATCAACTATCTCAGGACTCCAAATCTCTTTCTCCATTTCAAAGTTTGCTTGAAAGGAAGGTTGGGATTTTGGTTTCCGAGAGTTTGGTTGCTGAGGAGCAACAGATTCAGATTTTGATAGAATCTCGTCAATACAAGTCTTTCTTCCTCCCCTTCCTCTACCCCTACCACTTGTAGGGTCAGTTTCTTTGGGGTCTCCACATCCTCTCATGCAATATTTATATATGAAAGAACATAAGTGCTTTTGAAATCTATGATTTCCTTCCCTGGCAACGGTGCCAAAATGTTGGTCACTGTAATTGCTTATTAACTAAACAATCAAGTGTTACATAAATTGTCAACCCAGGGAAGTCTGTTTATTTCAAAGAAAATCACACACTGTATATGCTCAAACTCAAAAGCAATATAGAGTTGTAGTAAAAGTACATTAATCACACCTTTCCTTGAACAAACTGAAGTTCTACTTTGAATTACAGAAACACAACCTACCTATTGCAGAGTCCAAAGTTTAAGGAAATAATTATCCGAAGAATCTTGGTTTACATTAATAAACAACAACCTAGGAAAGAAATCTTTCAAGATACTGCAAAAGAAAAGACCAACTATTCTGTAACAAAGAATAGGACCCTATTCCCCAAGCAGGAATCTTCAACACCTGTTTCCGACTATCACACTTTCATGAACTCGTTACTAATCAAAATGATTGACACGTACTAAAGGCTAATTATCTCATAACAGAGAACATGATCCTATTCCCCAAGCAAGAATCTTCAACACCTATCTCTGATTATCACACTTTCATAAATTCATCAAACATAATTACCAATTAGAATGATTAACAGTTACCCAAGCATGAATTATATGAAAACAATGTAACAACCAGTAAAGAAGAGTTTCAACAAAACAGAGTTCAGTAAAGTTAAGTTTCAGCAAAACAAAATTTGATCAAGGCGTGAACAAAAATAATATTAACACACTACAAAACTAATGGGTGAATCTTGTGAAGAAGGTGGGCCCTCCCTTCTCGCAAGATTCCCCAGAAATGAAAGGAACTAGGAAGGAATGCTTAGAAGAATATTTTATTCATGTGTCAACTGTATCATGTTACAATGTCTAAAGTGAACACGTCCTTCTCTGTAATTCCTTTCTAGCCAAAAAGGATCCCCTCTAATGATGATTTCCCCTTATTTAAAGAGGAGAATCCCCTCAATACAATTGATCATCAAATTACATGTGCACATATGAATCCTATTCTTAGTCAGATCTAATCTTCTATACTGGAATAAGATATCTTGATCTCCCGTAACAGAATGTTATTACAATAGTTGGAATGGTGTTGGGTGAGGTGTAGCTGTTGCAGCCGGTGTAACAAATTCTTTATTTATCTTCTTGTTACTGTTGTTGTATACTGTTTCAGCATCACAAATCATGGACTGTTTCAGCAACGAGATTTGCATTCTGACTGTTTCAGCAATGTGGTCTCAAGCAGCAGTGATGGTTAATGCTGGCTTAAGGTGCGACTGTTTTGGCCAGTGTAACAACTCTTTCTTACTGTTGTGTGAATTATTGTTTCAGCATCGCAGACCACAGACTATTTCAACAGCGGGGTTTGCGTTCTTTTGACTGTTTCAGAAATGGGCCTTCAAGTAGCAACAATAATCTACAGTTCGAACTATTTCAGCACTATATATTTCTGATCGATGGTTAAGTATGAGAGTAATGTAAAGTTACATGTAAAACAAATTAAACATATAGCAAAGAGAAGAGACGTTATATACCTTTGGAAAGATAGGGTAAGGTGATAATGTAAGCTTAAATGTGAGTGCAAAAATGATGTAATGGTAGTAAAAAGTGTGAACAAAAAGGTACATTATAGGGTCTTAACACTTACCATATTGCATCAATACTACACCCATGGCGTACCTACTAGCATCTGTCTTGATATCGAAAATATGTTGAATATTTGGTAGTGCTAATATTGGTGCGGTATTGATCTTTTCCTTCTAAGTGTCAAAATATTTTTGTTCCTTTCATCCCCACTGAAAAGTGTTCTTCACACTGGTTAAGGCATGCAAGGGAGATGCTATAAAGGAGAAGTTTGAAATGAATCTCCTCTAGTATTGGATTGTACCTAAGAAGCTCCGTATTTTGGTTACACTTTTGGGCTCATGCCAATTTATAGTTATGTCAAATATTGGAAGGATCAATTTTCAATTGCCCTCCTCCTACCATATGGCCTAAGTATACAAGTGCAGCCTTACCAAATTCACATTTGGACAATTTTACATACTACGTTCCCTTTGCAAAGTATCTAATACTTGCTTTACATGCCTTACATGTTCATCCCAAGTCCCACTAAATATAAGAATGTCATCTAAATATAAAATCACAAAATCATCTAGAAATGGCTTGAATACATCATTCATCACACACATGAAGGTTTCTAGAGAATTACAAATCTGAAACGACATAACTGACCACTCAAACAATCCCTGTTTGGTTTTAAATGCATTTTTCCATGCATCCCGTTCTGCAACCCTGATATGATGGTATCCATTGCGCAAATCCAACTTAGTGAAATAAACAACATTCTTTAATTGATAAAGTAAATCATCTATATGAGGTAGAGGGTATCAATTTTTCATCGTGATTTTATTTAAGGCCCGATAATCAACACACATTCACCATGTGCCATCCTTCTTTTACACCATCATGATCAGAGAACCACAAGGAGATGAGTTGGGCCTGATGACCCCTTGATCCAATAAGCCTTGTACTTGTTTTTTGATCTCTGTTATCTCTACAATTGACATTCTGTACATGCCCACATTAGGAAGAGGATAATCCTGCTGAATATGTATTTCATGTTGGATTTCCCTCTTAGGAGGTAATCGATTTGGTTCCTAGAAAATATCATCATACTTAGAAACAATATCAATTAATTATTTCTTATGAGAAGGATAACATCCTTGAAAAGCATTGGATGTTCCAACATTTTTTTCCCTTACGAACATGAGTACATATTTCTTATTAGTGTTTATGAGTCTCTTCATTTGTCCTGCACTAACAAGTGTTGTGTTTACCCTCATGTTGTGGGCTCGAACAATATATTCCACTCCCCCTTTAGTAAGGTGATATTGTTTCTCATGATGAAATAAAACTACTTTTCTATCATAAAGATAAGGAATCCCCAACACTATGCCACATATATCAAGTAATACACCATCCAAATCCACTTCATTAATCAACTTTGAAGCAATAACAAATCTGACCCTACATTGCTTGGTGACATTAAGTTTTTCTTTATCACATACCCAACCAAGAGGATAAGGATTTGGATGTGGTTTAGTTTCAAGACCCATCTTTTTGACAAGTTCTTCAGATATCAATTTTACTTGGGAACCCATATCAAATAATGTATTTATTGTAGTGTGTTTAGATACAACTCTTATATGAAATAATTCATTCTTCTTTCTTTCATCATCATGAGATTCATTATTGGAATTTGAACTAGCATGAAGGGAATCTTTACCTTGTACTCCAACCACTGTGATATTTCCTTCATCTCCTGAATTGGAACCAAGATCTTATTGCACTGTAGCAATGGTCTTTGTCTTCCCCTTTTCACCGAACAATTTCTATCTCTTATCTAGTTGTAGTTTCCAACAATGTTCATCATCATGACCATTCTTCTTACAATGAGTGCAAGCTGGCTTTCCTTCTTCTCTCTTTACAATGGAGATCTTTTTGTCCTTCCTTTTAAACTTCTTAAACTGCTTATGTGGGAGATTGGAAGGTTTGTTTGTGGGATATTCTTGAACATGCTTTCCCTTATTCTCAAGGTGAGTGTCTTGCACACAAACTTCGTCAAGACTGGTGGGGTTAAACAATAGTAGAGTATGACGAATATAAGTATGAAGTGAGCCAATATACTTCATTAAAGTTTCATAAGAATCCAAAGGAATGTTTAATGCAAGATCTTTCTTCCTAAATTCTTCCATGAAACTTTGTACAGTTTGACCTTTACTTTGTCTTAAAATTTTCCATTCCATCATTGCTTTATGTAAATAACCTAATGGATAAAAGTTCTTCCTTATTGCTGATTTAAATTCTGACCATGAGGAAAGAAGTTTACCACACTTACTTCTGTCCTGAAGTTTTCTCTCCCACCATACGAGAGTGGTGCCTTCCAACCAAAGATAACCCGATTGCACTTTAACTTCCTCTTCATCAATATGTTGAACACAACAATACACTTCAACCTGTCGGATCCAATTATATATATTTTTAGGATTAGCATCTCCATTAAACATAGGTAAAGAAAATTTTATATCAAGATTTAATAATGGTTTCTTAGAAGAAATTTTATGGCTAGAATGATGAGAATGATGGGAATTCTTAGAGGAAGAAGAGCTAGAACTTGATGGTGAAGATGGAGGCTCAGGAGGGTATCCTCCATCCCTTTGATTCACTGAAGCATTATCATTATCTTGTGCTTCCTTTTTCTTCCTTCTCTTCTTTATCATCTTCTTGTAGTCTCCATACATTCGCTCGATCATTTCTGACATGCGATAAAATACCATAAGGAAGTTTTTCTCCTGTTTATCACGCGTGTCCTCTTCGACCATTTTCTTTCTTCGGGATGCACAAACAACTTTGGGATTGAAATCATTAAGAGTTCCTTCACCCTGCTTATGCTTGGCCCTAGCAAGCATTCACAATCAACAATTCAAGTCAAATATGACTGCTATTATACCAACATGATCCATGATATTTTCATTGATGTGACTTATTAAAGAATTGTATTAACTGAGCATAAATTGAAGTGCACCATAACAAGGAAAATATTAATAATAAAGAGACCTAAACATCAAACCTAAACACAAAAACTTGATAACAAAGTTCGTGCCTGATGGAATACGTCTCCAAGTCCCGCTCTCAAATGGGTAGGCCTTTTTATTAACTCAGCAAAAGAATTTGGCCAAATACATAAGTACACCTCATTTTGGAATTAAGCTGCAAAATCTTTTCTTAGATAAAAAAATAGACAGTACCATTGAATTTGTGGCGTCGAATTACCCATAAATGACTCTCTCCATGCCTCAATATGACTCTGGCATTCCTAGGCCCATTAGAAATATCATCTCGATTTCTGTGTCTGCAACTTGCAATTAATTCACTGTACTCGCCTCGTAAAATGTGCCTAGCCATATTGTTGAGCACCCTCTCCCCATGCATTGGAAAACTGAGCTTTCAAGTTTAAAGGCAAGTGGAATATCCAACGGAGCCATTTGGCTCAACAATTGGCCGATGTTATGTAAAGGTGTTTGGTTGGGGAGGTCCTGGGGTCGAGCCTGCGAGCCTCCCCCTTTTGGCTTGTAGTTACAACAACACACACACACACACACACACACACACACACACACACACACA
>SNQJ01S0121229.1:46956-66504 GCA_010110895.2 Picea sitchensis
GAAGAATCGACCTACCCAAGTCACCGGCTTTGTAGTCGACCTCACAGGGAAGTGCACAGAAGGCCTACAGATGAACTTGGCAAAGTGCCTGGTGAAACAGTTGGAACTAGATTGCATAGAAGCACAAGACCAAGGTTATGAATTTCATTTTAGATGGCTCCTGGTCCTCATTGCACTCGTTTCCTGGGATATTCCGAAAGGTGCCACTTTCCTAGACATAGAGCCGTCTGAACCACTCGCCACGAAGTTCGCTACCCTCTGGTATTCAACTGATATGAACAAGCAGTGGCAGTCGAATGCCTTGTTTCATACATACTACCTCCAGCTAAAGCGAGCCATCCAAGATGAGCCTCGCATGATTCCAAACACCCTACACAGGTTTCGACCTCTGATAAAGTTCAATGCCGACCGAAACTTTATCTACATAACAACGCGAGCAGATGAACATAAAGAACATATCCATTCATATTACAAACTAACATAAGAAGACATTTAGGAGATTACTAAGGAATGGGCCACTGACCTCCTTATCCCCACCAACCACGCAGAGATATCTGATATTGACAGCCTAGAAACTTCATAGGATACACCCGGAACTAGCAGGACAAAGAAGACCAAAGAGGTCCAAGAATTAGACAGTGCATCAGTGAAGATTGCTTCCATATCACCAGAGCAAGGAGGTGATGGCGAAGAGTTAGATGACAAAGAAGTTGAACAGATGCAAGGAGACAAGGTTGACCCATTGAAGAAGAGGAAGGTTTCCTCCTCGAAACCTTCTTCCTGGAAGAAATCAAAAGCCACCATGACCAAGATGCAGACTGTCCTCACCTTTGATGACTTCGACTTCCTCATAACATCCCTACACTATGCTTCACTGGAAATAATAGAGAAAAAAGAGGCCAAGCAGAAAGCAATGTATGATAGAATTGAAGTTGAACTCTGAGGGGTACAACAGGCACTACAGTCCAGCTGTGCAGTTTCCATTGCGCCTCTGCCATTGGGAACACCAGAGTTGGGACATGAGCCAACCCAACTCCATCGATTAATTGATACAATCAAATCTTGTCTTCGAGGAGCACAAGAGGACATAGAACAAGCCACCCAGGCTTTGATGCAAGTACAAGGAGTAATTGTAGAACAACGTCGAGCTGCAGAACAGGAAAAGATTGCTCTCCAAATGAAGTTCGATGAAGAAAAAACACAGACACAACAAGGAAAAGAACAGTTGCTCGCCGAGAAACTCGAAGTAAAAAAAGTGATCAACAAAGCACTTCGCTCTGTGACAGTCATAGAAATAAAGGCAGAGGATCGAGTCACGCAGCAAGTAGAGAAGCTCGCAGAAGTGATCCAGCAACTACAACAACGCATAACAGACTTAGAGCTCTGTGCAGTGCCCGAGACTCCATAGGATATAAGGGATCAAAGAGAAACAACTGCTCCCAGCCCAATTGAGAGACTAAAGGCCCTTGCCATGGAATGCAAGAAACTGAGTGATCGTAGTTCCCTGACATATGAGAAACTCGCCGAGAGTCCAAAATTAAGAGCACTAGAGTCATAGCTCCAAGAGGCAAAGTATCAAGCCGAAACAATACAGGCGCAGTTGAAGCCCTTGTGAGCTGTGGAATGAATGAAGAGATCTCAAGAGCAACGCATCACCCAACAGTAGGTTCATGCTATTCAGAGCAGAGTTATGGAAGTAACTTAGAGACTCCAACCTGTACAAGATAAGATCTACCAATTGTTCACAGAAGTTGAAATCCAAGGAGAAGAACTGGAGTAGGTTGTTAATGAAACAGAACAACGCCTAGAAGGACCTATGAATGATCCAGTCATCCAAGAGTTCGCTAAGCAAGAGGTCGTAGCACAAAAATAAGTTGAAGCAGCTCGAGGATTTCAAAGTAGAACTTCCCATATCAAAGTGACTTGGGACAAGTCACAAGTGAGTGTTAGGGGCCTGTTGGCCCTTGACCAAGTTTTGGGAGATCCTTGGTCAAGTTTGACCTATTTTGGACTTCGACAGCCTGTCGAAGGAGGAGCACAAGACGAAGCAGAGATCGTGGGATCTCAACCCCTTTTTGGGATTTGGGAATATGTAACGGGTATGGGATGTCGGCCCATGGGTTTACCCATGTTTAGGCCTATTTTGTAATGTGTAAATAGAGATCTAGGCAATGTAAGAAGAACACCTCTAGTCAGTTGTAAGTGTGTTGAGTGTAAGTGTGGTTTGTAGATGCTTTGTGCACACTGTGAGATACTTGCAGAGCTAAGTGCAAGTGGTTGTAATAGACTGTGGGAGGCTTTGTGCTGTAACGCAAGGAATGAGGATCTAGCGAGGTGCACAAAACTCCTATCCTATGCGGAGTAAGGTTTTTGTGGCTCTGTGCATGTATCCAATTGAAGAAGCTAATAAAGAAGAATAGTTGGTGGACGTAGCCCCAGGGTGGGGGTTAACCACGTATATGATGTGTTTCTCTGCTTTGTGAGATGTGTTGGTGTATTTATATGTTATCTGCTAAGTGCTTGATATAGATAGACCTGTTATGCTTTGTGCTTATGATGAATCTGGATGCCAGATCTGGCTTATGTGAATGTGCTTAGTGCTTGAATCTGCTCGATCTAATCTATTTCTTTATGCTAAGTGCTTAAATACATTAGATATGAATGAATGTTGCGATGCTTTGTTCTATCTGCAGAGTAGATATTGGTTAAATATTGATGAACTGCCGGTGCTAAGTGCCCTATTCGGTATTAGAATCACAGATCTGTGTCCCAGCTTAGGTTGTAGACATTGGAGTCCTGCAACCACCCCTGCCTCTACCTCGGGTGAGACTTCATCTGCTTCACAGGTGTTGTCGAAAGATTCGGTAGTTAGGGTTTTGTTGGTGCGTTGTTGTAGCGTTGAACCATGGGTCTGCCCCGTGACAACAATACGTTGGGATTTGTATTCAATAAATAAACACCTAATGTTATACACCATATTTAGAAATTTATTGTTAAAAATATACAATTACCTTATGTTGTTCTATTTCTGTCATTCACAGTTCTATTGTTAGTAAGAGAATGCATTCATGGTTTATATGATTGCGTTTCTTTATGATTTGTTCCTAGTTTTATTTTTCTTAAGGACCATAATACTCCTTTCGATTATACTCACCCACTAAATCCCATACTCACAATTACCTTGTAGAAAAGGGTGGACCCTCTGTTTACTTCAGTATAACTGTCTTGGTAAGGGTGAGAGTGGTGATAAGTCACAAGTTTGATTCCTCAAAAAAAAGAAAAATTATGAGACGTGTTAGTTGTGGCTTTTGTTTGCCATAAATTTTTAGTTGATGGACCCTTATGAGACGTGTTACTTGTGGATTTTGTTTGCCATATGGTGTTTTTACTGGACTTGTAATTATTATTTTGTAGGGAAATAAATTTAACTCCACTAAGGGAAATAAATCCTGTGATGACTGAAAGTCTAGTTAAGTCTAAATTCCACTATTTCTCAAATTTTTGTATTGTTCTCACAACAAATTTTTAAGATTTTGAAGAACCACCGCACGTCACTGTCTTAGGCTAGAATGTAGCGAATTGTTTTATGAACTGGAGGTTTATTTAATTGAATTTATTTTCACTACCATTGCTTGGAGATGGTCGTCCTTCGTGGGCTCCTTGGGTTGTCTTACATTTTCATTTAACAACCCGAAAAGATTAAGGGAGAGCCCGATAACTATTGGGTCTTATTTAAAATATTGCGCAAAATTGTTAAGGGCACTCCATGACATACGACTTGGAATTTGAATTTAAGGATATGCGGCGGTGTGAAGGTTGTTTTGAATATAGTTCGACCTTGGATGGTAGCACTAATAGTAAAAATACCATGATTTTCACCTGACGTTAATAATAACTCCCTTATACTTCGCATTTAAATTATAAATGGACTGATTTATTTGGAATGTTCTACATTGGAATGCAATTTGAAATTGACGCTTAAAGAATTTTTCATTGTTATTGATCGTGTAATAATATCTCATGAATGATGATTATATGTGAATATGTATATTTAGAGAACCTAACATTTCATTATAAAAGTATGATAGATAAGTGAAAGAAAAATCACATGGTTAATGAGTTATATTAAATTTTATTTAATGAATTATATCTTAATGTTTGGAATAAATAAATTTATATTATTGATTTTATATAACAACCTATATATTAATTATTGATATCAATGATGTCATATCATTGTTTCCATATATAATATCAATCATATAGTATTGCATGATGTAAATAATTGATTGGAAGATAATTTAAGACTTGTTATTGGCATGTACTAGTTAGTGCGTAAGTTGCGAAGACTAAAGTAGGGTAATCACCTTTTAGTAGTATACATTAGTTACGCCATTTAAAGTTACACTTGTTAAATTTTTAAAAGAATAAAAGAGTATATTATCAAATGATCAATTTACCAAAGGGTTGTTACATATGGTATTAGAGAAGGTTCCACTATGCAGCATCAGACCCGTTACAACTTCTAATGCTTATATAATTTATAGATTTAATTACTAATATAAATTGAAATTGTGTTTTGGCAGGTGTCATGGTTAGAGGATGGAGGATGAGTAGACTTCGGGGTGGGGGAGGAAGAGGTATTATTCCTCCAAGTACATCCACACCCGAGGTATCTGCTCCATAGGGAGAAGAGAATTTTACTAAGCAAGAGCAGGTTGCAGTTGGAGATGTTATGGGCATGATGAGGTCCTTTCATAGGATGTCAGAGGCACTAATAAATCACCTTGATCGTGATGAGGTCAGGTAGTTTGTGCCTGATGAGGGTTCACAGTTCCCTCTTGTAGTCAATGGTAGTATTAATAGATAACTTGAGAAGGTAAAGTTTCCTAAGTTCTGGGGTTCCACATACAGTTTGTCTACCGAAGCCTTGTTGGAGAATATGGCAATGTGTTTTGCATTGTGCGATTATACCTCCAACATCAAGGTCTGCATGGTGGTCTTTCAACTGAAAGGGAGTGTGCTTTTTTGGTGGAAAACACTCTTACAACAATTGAATATGGTCGTTGAAGACGTGTCATGGGAATTGTTCGAAGAATGATTCTGAGAGATGTACCTATCAGGTGAGTTCATTGAGCACCATTTGAATGAGTTCAACTCTTTACGATGGGGCATTCGTATAGTACCTAAGTACGAGGCTAGGCTTATGGATTTTCTTAGATATGCTTCACACATGAATACTGGAAAGTTAAAGGTGAATAAGTTTGTGTTTGGTATCAACTACAACATTCGTGTTGAGGTGAGGATCCTGATGCCTTAGACTTTGCACGATGCAGTACATAAAGATTTTATCACTAAAGAGGAATTGAACAATGGGATTTAGGGTAGGATTCATTCCAGAAAGATAGGAGAAATGCAAGTTAGAGCGCCACATCAGCAGACACTTGTTAGATAGGCGTCTGGGCACTGTGATACACCCAGAGGACCTATATTCTCTACACCGCATAGACAAGATACCTATTAGAAGAGTCTATATAGAGCACCACCACAACAATATCCACATCATCCTCAACAATAATAGTTGTATATATCTATTCTACAGAACAAATCAGGGCCTCAGAACCCTAGACCAACATATTCTTCCTCTGGAAATAGGAGCACTGGTTCTAAGAATGAATGTTGGACTTATGGAGAGACCCACTATATGACAATGGGAGATTTGGGTAAGGCCCATAAGATTGATGAAACGGTGAATAACCGTTAGGTCGAGCATCAATCTATAGTACTCAAGACTTCAGGTATGATATCAGATCAACAATTTAGCATTTTGATAGATCCAGGAGCCACAATGAGTTTTATATCTAGTGTCGTTTTGTCACAATTTTCGGATCTTACGACATTTTGATTAGAATGGATTGGTTAAAATCACACGATGAGATACTTAAATGTAAGACGAAAAGATTAAGCTTAATTGACAATTTGGGACAGAAATGAGTAATTATAGGAAGAAACCAATGAGTATTGATAAGATTTATCTCTTCCTTGAAATTAAAAAAAAATATGCATAAGGGACATAAGTTGTATGCCATATTATCCCTGAACGAAAAGGGTGACGGTGAAAGACTAGAAGACTTTCGAGTAGTATCAAAGTTTACCGATGTTTTTTCCTAAGGAACTACCAATTTTACTGCCAAAAAGATAATTGAAATTTATTATAGATTTAAAACATGGAACAAAGCCAATTGTTAGAACTCCATATCGGATGTCGATAGCTGAAATACAAGAGTTAAAGATGCAATTGAAGGAGTTATTGGATTTGGGACTCTTACATCCAAGTCTATCATCGTGGGGTGCACCAATAATTTTTGTAAGAAAGAAGGATGGATCGTGGAGGATTTGCATTGACTATCGTCAATTAAACAAAGCCACGTTCAAGAATTAGTTCCTGCTACCAATAATTGATGACTTATTTGATTAAATGAAGGGAGTGACAATGTTTTCAAAGATTGATTTGAGATTGGGTTATCATCAGTTACGAATCAACGAGGAAGACATTATGAAAACACCATTTAAGACAAGATTTTTACATTACAAATTTATTGTATTACTGTTTGAATTGACAAATGCCCTAGGTGTATTCATGAGTTTAATGAATGGGGTGTTTTGCGAGTACCTAGAAAATTTTGTACAGGTATTTATTGACGATATAATAATTTACTCTCGAACAAAAGAAGAGCACAACAGACATATGGAATTAGTTTTACAGTGTTTAAGAGAAAACAAGTTGTAAAAAAAGTTGTCGAAATGTTCATTTTATCAGACGAAGATTCACTATTTGGGACGCATCATTTTTGGAGAAGGTATCGCTGTGGATCTAGTGAAGGTAGAGGCTATTATGGAATGGATAGCACCGATGAACATGCAAGAGGTTCATAGTTTTATGGGATTAGCAGGTTATTATCGATGCTTCGTCGAATATTTTTCAAAAATAGCAAATCCAATTATAAAATTGCAAAAGAAGAATAAGAAATTCATTTGGTCAAAGAAATGCACAGAAGAATTTCATAATCTTAAAGAATTATTAACAACAACATCGATACTGAAAGTTCCAGATATGGACAAGAAATTATTCGTATGCACAGACGCATCCAAGGAAGGATTAGGTGGATTATTGATGCAAGAAGGTCGATTTATAGCATATATTTCAAAGAAACTAAGAAGGCATGAAGAGAATTTCACAACAGACGATTTGGAATTATTAGTGATTGTTTATGCCTTACAAGTTTGGGGACACTACCTTATCGGACGAGAATTTGAACTGAAAAATGATCATAGTGGATTGCAACACATTTTTACTCAGAGTGACTTGAATGCGTGACAAAGATGTTGGTCAAAACTTTTAAGTGAGTATTATTTTGAGATCACATACATTAAGAGAACAATTAATAGAGTATCAAATGTGTTGAGTCAGAGACCTTGCATTTTCTCAGTAATACCCCTAAAGATGAATCTTTGAGAAAATATTTTAGCATTACAGAATGATGATGACTGGTACAAGGAAGTAAAAGACAACATCCAAAAAGATACCATGATGGTACATGAGTACGAGGGTTATTCTTTGGACAATGACGTACTACTAAGATATAATGGAAGAATTTATCTACCGCCAAATGAAAAATTGAGAAATTTAATTTTGAACGAAGCTCATCGAGTAGTATATATGGTTCATCCTGGAGTTGCAAAGATGAAGGCAGACCTTAAATCTTTATTCTTTTGGAAGGGAATGAAAACTGATATATTTAATTATGTAGCGAGATGTTTTTAATGTCAACAAGTGAAGGATGAACATAAGCATCCAACAGGATTATTATAGCCACATGTGATTCCTGAATTGAAATGGGAAATCATATCGATGGATTTTATTGTTGGATTTCCATTGACGACACAGAGACATGATTCTATTTTTGTAGTCACCAACACTTTAACAAAGAGTGCACATTTTATCCCAGTTTGTATGACGTACCAAGAACTAGACATAGCTAGAATTTTTGTAAACAAAATTGTAAGATTGCATGGTGTACCAAGAAAGATAATATCCGATCGAGGATCGATATTCATTGGACGTTTTTGGACTAGTTTCCAAAAGTCTTTAGGAACACAATTAAATCTTAGTACATCATATCACCCTGAAACAGAGTGATAAATTGAAATAACAAATCAAATTCTATATAATATGCTTCAAATGTATGTGATGGATCAACATAAATGTTGGGAATAATTTTTACCACTGGTATATTTTGTGTACAACAACAATTATCAGAGTTCGATAAAGATGGCACCTTTTGAGTTTCTCTATGGATGACCATGTGAGGCACCTATGAGTTGGGATCAACTATATGATAGGGTCTTGATGGGAACAAAAATGATTCAGAAAATGAAAGATTAGATGCAATCCATAAGGGAAAGGATTAAGGAAGCGCAAGATCAACAAAAGAGTTATGTGAATGTGCATCGTATAGATCGTATCTATGAGGTTGGTGATAATTTTTTCTTGCGGGTGAAGCCACATAAGAGTTCAATTAAGTTTGGAAAGGGTGCTAAAATATCTCCAAGGTTTGTGGGACCATTCAAATTTCTAGAAAATAAGGGACCTATGGCTTACTGACTAGCCTTACCTGATTCTTTGAGGTGTATGCACGATGTGTTTCATGTTTTAGTTTTACATCATTATATATCAGATCCATCACATGTTATTGATTTTAGTTCATTGAAGATAACGAACGAGGGGGCTCTCATAGCAGAGACAATCCACATACTGAACCATCACACTCAACAACTATGATGTCGATTAGTTGATCAGTTCAAGGTCCAATGGGACAATTATAGTCCACATTCTTCTACTTGGGATGACGCATATGAGATGCGTCAAAAATTTCCTTATTCATTTTGATAGTTCTGTTGGAATATTGGTTGTTGTCATTGATGTCAACCCTAGTCATTGGTTTTGGACCCCAATATTGATGAAGGTATTTGGACATGAAGGATAGTGCACATGCATATACAACACCCATGGATGGATAGTATACATCATGTTGTTTCGGGTGGTAGGTGGCATGTCACGTGGATCGTCATGGTTGAGGAGAAATGAATTTTTGAATATGACAAAGTGAATTGAAGAAGGAAGTACAGGTCATCCCTGAAGATAATTAAAGAAAAGAATTACAAAATAAGAAAGTGTCAGGTCGGCCCCAATGTTAAAATGAAGTGACATAAAGGGTATAAATACATATCATTATACATTCATTTTATACACACAATTTTTTTAATGAACAAGGAGATATAAGTCGAATTTTAGAGGAAATCTGAAGTAAAGAAGGCTGAATTTCAAGGGAGGATGAAGTCTCTTGGTGATGTGTTCTACGGTATGTTATTTACAGGTCATCTTACCATTTTTGCTATAACTTTGTTTCTAAAATGATTAATATGGTGAAATTCAGAGGCTAGTGAGAAGACATATCTAGGTACCCGTGGTAAAAATTTAAGCTCTTTATTCACTATAATTTTGGAGATACACTCTGTGGAAGATAGGGTTTTTGACTAATCTTGAAGCTAGTCATAAACAGGTGTTCCAGGTAAGACAATCATAACTTATTCATAGAGAATCCAAATGAAGCGAGACCAATTGTATTGGAAATATTATGGGCTGTAGTTTCCTGTGTACGAATTTTAGAATCATATGTTAAATATTGAGCGTGGAGCATTCTGTACAAGTTCGCTCTCCTGAATAAACCATAATTGAATAAGGTCTACCATTTTCTCTATAACTCTTTTTTGGGAGGAATCAAAAAGTGAAAATTAGATTAGTTTAAGAGAATACATTGAGTAATATTATCTATAGGATTAGAGTATCCCAAGAAGTGAATAATTACATAAGTTGAATAAGTCTCAGGAAGCATTATCAGGTTCTATGTGATGGTTGGTTGATGGTGATAATTTAAAGTAAAGTTTTATCATCTCTCATATATTCTTGGGTGGAAGGAAGGGGAAAGGATAGAGGGTTTAAACCCCTCTTTATATTGGAGGATTGTATCTTCACCTGGAGGTTTATCCCTCCCTTGAACTTGGAAGCTGTAGCTGTTACACATCAAAATTACTCACTTCAATGATGACCTATTGTCATCATTACTAGTGTCGCAAGTGTTGCACTTTGGCCACAAATGTCGCAAGTGTCAAAAATATCATATTGTATTATTTCCTATGTCATGTCTCGAACGACATCACAAGAAAACTTGAAGACATCCTTAGAGATTGGCTAAAAGAAGGAGATGTCATTTGATGAAGAGTACAAAGCGTTTGCCTTGAGAAAGACCACTTAAAAATCACTTTTGAAGGGAAATGCTCCCCTACCCACTATCAGGGAGTGCTAACACTCCTTGAATTCCTTTGGGGGAGCGTTATGTTGTTGAGGAAAACAGGGGAAGATCCCCCTTATCTTTGACGTCAGTTTGATTCAAATCTGAGGTCAAGGCTCGATCTTAGGGAGGATCCACAACTGATGGAGAAAGATCCTCAACCTATCACAAGAATCTCTAAGGTGGTTAGGCCTCTCCAAGACTATATAAGGAGGACTCCTCATAGTGAAAGGGGGAGACATTGAAGGCATCAAAATTATGATCTCATAAGGGAGATAATCAGTGAAGCATAGTCATTTTGTTTGTGGATCATTTGAGAAAAGGGTTGGACAAGGAGAACTAGAAGAGGCTGGTGTAGCTTCATCAATGGTCTGTAAGTATCTCTTTTGAATTCTCATTAATACATGTTCTTGGCCTGTTTCCTTCAAGATTGTGTATACCTACATGAAATTGTCTTTAATAGATAGATCTAGTTTCAAACTATTCATGGTAGAATATGAAGCATGTTTTGTATTTGATTGGATTGCAGGACAAACATCGTAAAAAGGTACATCTTCTTCCTCTTCTCTATAGATTAGCTTAGCTAGGTTTAAAGGGATGTTAGTGATCAAAGTTAGCAACTTTCTGTCTTGGTCTTAGTTGTCTAGGATCCAAGAGGGAATTCACCTGTCCGCATGGGGATTTTCCTGTAACAGAAATTGGCGACTCCACTGGGGAGTGAAGCTTTCAATTTTGGTTTCCTTGTTTGGTCTTGTTTTTTCCTTTTCTCACCTTTAGATCTTATTCACATTGTGTTTCTGGTTCTTAGATGTGTTTTTGGCTCTTGGATTCATCCCATACACACTAAATTTCAAAATTTTCTTGAGTTTTTTTTAGTTCTGGGCAAGTTTCTGTTTTTCTCAGAGGCTATCACTCCCATGCCTCTATATGCAGAGCGCTAGCGCTCCCTTGCAGGATCCCATAAAGTGTTGCAACGCTCTGGTGCCCTTGACACAAGAGCGCTGGTCTTTTTTAAGCTAAAGCTCTTTTGGGAATCCATCTATGAGTGTAGTTTTTTCTGATTCATCTGCTCATGATTATCACTATCTCAGCGTGTCTTTGTTTTAGCCTCCAACCTTTTGATTTCTAAGAATTGATGATGTTTTGTTTGGATTTTTGAAATTTTTCCTCCTTTCTTTGAGTCACTCTTCTTCTTTGAGATTTGGAGTCGATCAACTGCTTTCTCATTTATCTCATTGTATGAAAGTTGTTGTAAGGAAATTCAAAGATCTATCGACTGTTCCATTTTGATATTTGAGGTTTTTTTCCAAGCATATCCTCCTATTCAAATTTTTGGTTTTCTTTTTGCAAATTTGGTTTTCTTTTTGTTTCTTGTTTGATCACAACGAGAGTGTGTTTTTGTTTATGTGAAGTTTGCTTCCAATTGCTTAAATCTCACAGATATTGAAGTCTTATTAGAATAGGAATCTTTACATCAAGCTGATTATCATTCACATTTAAACAAAAGGATATATTTTCACGATTGGTTTTTGGATGTTGGAACCAATTTTCTGAATATTTTAGCATTTTATTGGATTCTTGATTGAGAACAGTTGCATGAGGTTATCACATCTTAGTGTTTGATAGTGAAAAAAAATTCCTTCTCCTTCCCTTAAATAGACATTCATTGAAAGAAAAGATTTCTTATCATTTATTATGCATTTTTCTTGGGAATAGAGTCATAATTTCATCAGTTTCACTCTCATACACCTCTGAGTAAAGAACAACCAAAAAAATCAACGTTAATTAAAATTGATCTAGAACATTTGTTTTTAGAATATTCCACCAACATTAGACTAGGATTAACGCTTTGTATTAGGCTGTGAGTACAACTCTCCAAAGCATTCAAAACAAACATTAGCATCTTGCGATAGGGAGAGAAAATCCATTTTTCGTATAAGCTTTTTGGGATACCCCTCTCACATAGGGGTTACGCACAAGGTCGTGTTCAGGAGAGTTACGAAGATTATCCCTCCATGGTTCAACCGTTCATAGTAGTCAGATTGTATATTGGGGGTTCTTCTTGAGGCTCAACTGTCTGCATTTGGTCTTGTTGCTTCATGAATTTCGAATTTGTTTGGGGTCCTCTGGAGTTCTACCGGTCCACTTGTCCTTAGTTCTCTCGAAGAATTCCGGACTTGTTATCTTGCCCATACGTTAGGACTAGACTGTCGACTGTACCTGCCCAGGGGCTGACTGCGAGTTGGTGTCCTTAGTAGCCATAATCCTTAGGATCTTTACACAAGGTGATAGTGAAGGGAAGTGTTCGCTGTACCTGGAACAGATGGTGGTCAAACTCACTTGGGATCCTTGGAGAGTAAATCCACAATTACTGTGTGGAAGCTTGCACCAAGGCATAAGTCCGTTAAGCAGGTATCCATCGTAACTATTCCACCCACTCATATCCTAGCCCCTTCTTAACGTGATCACGCGATGTTGGATTTCATCACCAACTAGTACAGTCATCGAGAGAAGGATTTGTTTTCTTGGTTTGATTCCTAGATTTTATTAGTGTATGCCGTTTCTTTTCGTTAGTCGGCCATAGATTTATTTTTTCGTTCGTTACTTAGCTCAAGCAACATTGGAATTCTCCATTCACGTAGGATGCAAGGGTTACCCCCAAAATATCCAGAAGGTTATCTACCTTTTCTTCCCAACTCATCAGAAGGCCCTCCTGAGGCTCATAACGAACTAGCTTCTGAGGTTGGAAGCACACACTCTTTGGAACAATTCTGAATTGTTTTCGATTCTTTGGAAGATTTTCGAATCAACCCATCTTTGAGTATTAGATGAGATCTGCGTCTGCTTCATATGAACTCATCTGGAGAAATTGTTGTTATTGATGATATTGAAGTACCCACCAGACCCAACGTAGGATATGGAGTAGAGGATCCACTTTTCCAAAGGGAATCATTTAGGACCCCAACTCATACTATTGGAACCACTGGTTTTGGTTCTATCCATTTGACAGTACATGATTTTTACAGTAACCTAGGAGCGAGTCATGATCGACCTATGGCATCACAAGTTACTAAGACGTCTATTAGTTATACGGTACCTTTAGACCACTTTACTGGTATGACCAATAATGTCATCACCATTGCAGAACAATTGTTGATTGGTTGTCACTCGAACCCTACTATCCAGATGGCACATTCTACTATCCCTACCAGTAATGTGACATCATTCCAAGCTCCAATTGGAACACCACTTAGACCAAATCCGTCAATTCCACCTGGGTACAGAGCTATGAATCCTTCCATTTCCAACACTACCCAGGTTACACCTAGATTTTTTGTTCCCCCTAGATATAACACCGTTGCTGGTTCTATACCTACACCTTTATTTGGAGGAGATGGTCTTGGTGGCTCTAATCCAGTTGGAGGCACCATTCATTTGTTCACTTATGGTTTCCAGATCCCTCTAGGCACTCAACCTCACGTTGGGGGGAAACCTCAATTTGGGGTTCAACCTCAAATCGGAACACAACATCATCTTGGGGGGCAGCCTCAGACTGGAGTCCATAAACCATTGTATGGACATAATGCGACACAAAATCCTTGGAACATTCCTTTCCCAGGAAATCCACAATTCTCTAGGGGTCAACATCCTCAAGGAAAACAACAACCTTATCTTTTCCACGAGACTAATGTGTATCCTGCTCATGGAAAAAATATTTATCCCCCTTATGGGAAAATAAATCATCGACTTACAATCCTCAGAACCCATCAGGTTATCCTCCACTTTCAAATGCTTCCCAACCATCATCAAATCCTATTTATCCTGGTCAACAACAACCATATATAGGAGGACCTAATGGATACAATTATCCACCTAACCTAGTCTACGACCTTACTAGTATCCCTATACCACACCAATATCACCCTCAGGTTAACCGAAAACTACCCTTCCTCGCTACTCTGGATATCCTAGACTTGTCTCGGTTGACCAATGATTCTATACTACATTATCCCTTTTGGCTAGTGATTCCCGCTAAATTACCTTCCGATACTCCAAAATTTGATGGTAAACCTGGAGAAGAACCAAATAACCATGTGATGAATTTCCATTTATGGTGTTCATCAAAATCCTTAATGGATGATTCTATACATTTACGTCTTTTCCAACGAACACTTACGGGCTTCGCAACCAAGTGGTATATTGAACTTCCACGTGGTTCTTTCCAAGATTTCAACTCCCTTGCCATGTCCTTTCTCATGCACTTTCAACTACCCATTCAATACGAGACGGGTACCGAACTCTTAACCTCCCTTCATTAGAATAACTCTGTACATATCTCTGATCATATTCATGAGTGGAGACGACAGTGAAGGTTGATCAAAGAAATCATTCCTGACCAGTTATTGGCAGAATGGTTTGTCAAATCAATTTTACCCCTGATTGCTCGTGACGTCGCCATGGGCGGTGTAGTCACAGAGGAAGAATCCATTGCCCGGGATCAGTACTTAGATTTGTTTTATTCATAATCTGGCACTTTATATGAGTTGATCCAAAATGACACCTATGCCACTATCAATCCATATAAACCTTCATCCATGTCACACGCGGATGGAGTTATAGGCTCTGTCAAAACCCAATCTGCTTCCCAGTCGAATGGAACTGCAAATCGATCTGCTTCAGCACCCACTTCCATTTTGAACCCACTCTCCTCTACCTCCCCCCAAATTCAAGTCTCCAAGGTGAATGCAATTCAGTCTGCCCCTTCATAGTAATCCGGAGGTAAGAAGAAGACAAAAAATAAACCAAAAAAAATAATAACAATGAACAACCCAAAACTTAAACTCCAGTGCCTGATACTAAAGATCTACCACAATGGAAACCAAAATTCCCATGTCTTATTTGTGGTGACGATCATTACACCCGAGACTGTCCACACTGTGATGAAGTGGCAAAAATTTTCAAAGGGAATTCCCAACCCGCTGTGTTAACACAACCTTTTCCTCAGAAAAAATCCATGGTTGCTCAAAGCCCCTCTCCAGGGGACAGTTCTAGCCATGCTCCTCATGATGAAGCCTCAACTAGTGCCCATATTTATATGTTCAATGGGATTGATTTAACCACTCGCTCTATGACATACGACACACTAGCTAAACCTGACAAAGGAAAGGTCACTAACGATACTTTACCAAATCCATCACCATCCTCCGTTAGTCCTCCATCTGTTAGTCCTCCATTTGGATCACTTCAGATAGAGAAACCTACGTTCGACTCCATATTATGCCCTCCCAAGAGCACTATCCATAAATCTACTTTTAATCCTAGTTCATGTGCCGCCCAAAACTACAACATTGTTGAAGATTTGGCTCAAGTACCGTGTACTATGTCTGCATTGGAAGTTCTACAATACTTCCCAAGTCAATGTAGAATGCTCTTGGTTGCTATTAGTGCTTTTGATCCTAAGTCGTCCAAAAATATCATGTTTAACCTAGACAATTTTAAGTCTCAACTCTCTCACCAACTTTATTTTCAAATTGATGTTGTTGTTCACAATCAACAAATTCACCGTACTATCTTGGATGAAGGAGCCTTTACTTGTGTCATGTCTTTAGCTTGTTGGAAAGGATTAAAATCACCCGCACTTAACAAATCCCCTACGATGATGCACACCTTCAATGGACGAGGTTTTCATCCTCACGGACTCTTGCAGTCCTTAGTCGTTCAGTTGGGCGACAAAACTGTCTCTATTGACGTCTAGGTGGTCGATGCTCCCCTTGATTACAACTTGTTACTAGGAATAAGTTGGTTTTATGATATGTTTTCCATTGCTTGATCGATGTTTCGATGTGTACAATTTTCTCATCAAGGAAAAATCTTCACTATCGATCAGTTAGATTTCTGTACACCCGACGCTCGTGCTTCCACTACCAACAATATTCCTTTCTTGGGAGATCAAAAGATCACGTATGAAAGTGTTGGTGTAGGATTGTTAAAACATTCCACCCTTATGGGTACCTTCCCTGCACCGCTCCCTCCTACCACGCATCATATTTCCATAATCAATATGATTTCGACTATGAATTATCAATCTTTGGAATCATCTGATCCTTGGATTGTACCTAGTCCTCTAGAGTTCAATGCACTAGGTGACACAATTCCACTTAGTCCAGCCAAGGATTCATACACTGTTATTCAATCCGCCTGTCCCTCCTCGGATGAACAACATCTATTGGCACCTGACACCTACTCGATGCCATCTTGGTTGAACCCCTTGTCTTTTGTTTTTTATTACATTTCCCAGATTTTTCCTTTAGACAAATCCATTCTGGAAATGCTTAGCATTGAAGAAGTACCCTGGGATGATAACCACCATCGATCTTATTTTCTTCCACCTCTCGAAGAAATCCAGGAAGCTATACACTCTATCTTTCCCCTCGATGTTGTCGATTCTCCACAATATCATATACTTACCCAGGATACTATTTATGAGGGGAATTTAGGAAAAATTTCTTCTACGATCATTATTGATATTTTGATCAAAGAGGGTTTCGTGGAAAATATTAATCTCGGTGCTAATTGTTCACCCGAGGAGGTGGTTTCTTATACCGCCTTATTCAAATAATTTTGCGATGTCTTCGCTTGGAGCTATGAGGAAATGCTAGGGATCGACCCATCGATCGTTGTGCATGAAATTAAAACTTACCCAGGTGTTAAACCTGTTCGAAAAAAACTTCGCCCGGTTCATCCCAAGAAAACAACGTCTATAAAGGAAGAAGTTGAGAAACTATTAAAATATGGCTTCATATATCCTATCCCCTTGACGGAATGGGTTTCTAACATTGTTCTGGTCCCTAAGAAGCAAGGGACCATTCATGTCTGCGTTGATTAAAGAGATCTAAATAAGGCTTGTCCGAAATACAATTACCCTACACCCTTCATTGACCAGATCATTGATAATTGCGCTGGTAGCGTGGTTTTCTCTTTCATGGATGGTTTCTCAGGTTACAACCAGATTGACATTTTACCTATTGATCAACATAAGACAACCTTCATCTTCCCGTCGGGAAATTTTTCCTATCGAAAACTACCATTTGGTCTAAAAAACATTGGTGCTACATTCCAACGGGCCATGTCATATGCTTTCCATGATATCAAACATATTACGGAACCTTACCTCGACGATCTACCTACCCATTCATCTAGTCAATCAGACCATATTGGTCATCTACGGGCTATTTTTATTCGATGTCGGTTCTACCATATTTTTTTGAACCCACACAAGTGTATCGTGTATCTTTGTTGTTGAATCATGTTGACTCCTCAATTTCATTGTCCCCAAAGACGAGATTTGGGTGGATCCCTTAAATATTAAAGCTATTCTTTCTTTACCTCCACCTAATAATTTGACCCAATTGTTAGTCTCCAATTTTGACTATATTTTTGCCTATATCATGTCAGATATACCCCCATTTTCATATCTAGTATCATTTCCTTTTGGCCTTACCATGACACATTTGACATCCTTTTACAACTAAATGGGGCTATTCAAGGTATTCCTATGATTCAAGTTATTTTTAATGTATTTTGATATTTTAAACTAATATTGATACTAACATGACATGAGTTAGGTACTTTTTCCCTTGAAACAGACTTATCAGTACCAGGTACCGGCTCACACTTAGTGGAGATGCCAAAGACTTGCACGACATGGCCAGATTGGATTGACAGTCTAATTCATATAATTGATTGAGTCATAACTCAATATGATGACTCAGGGCGAGATTGTAGAACTGTTTTATTATAATTCTTTATGATCCACGCTTCTTGACACTGCGTGTCATGAAGCTGTGAAATTAGTTTTAACTGACTATGAGTCATTTTTGGATCTAAAATTCGCTTAGATTAATGCACCTATGTTCAAGACTATTTGGAGAGGATCTATATAAACTAAGATCTCTCTCAAGAAACGTTGGTTACGATATGCTATGTGATACGATTTCTGATAATACAATTTGATATGAGTTATGTTATTCACTGTTAAAATGATTTGAGTTTGTTTATGAATTATGAAGCGTGAAGTATGAAACAATTTTTGCATGGAATAATCTGAGTAGCTTTGGTTTTTTTTTAGGGCGATTGCACCTCTTGGTTGGGCCCACCAACAGGTTCAATTCCCTGTCTCTTTTCCACAGTAGAGTTAGTTTATTTTTAGTTCTAGAATCTGCATGTGAGTTAGTTTTTGAACTTGAAATTACTCTGTTAAATTCTGACTTAGCCATTTTTCAATTAGATCATTTTTAGTTTGATATTATCTTATAGATTGATGAATGTTGAATGAGTTATTTATCCTTGTAGAATTTGAAGAATGAACCAAGTGCTTAATCTAAATTTGCTCTGTTTTCTAGTTTCCAGTTTGATCATGATTTAAAGATGATTTGAGTTTAGACTTATTCTGTTCTATTAGGATAGCTAGCTTATAGTTTGATTAAAGGAAGCTTCCAGTACCTGTAGGGTAAAATAGGACATTTATTTGTTTCACTTGTGTTAGATTTAGAACTGCTTGATACTTAGATTAAAAGGTTTTTAAAATGATCTCTCTTTTATGGTTTAGATAGATAAGATGATGATTAGATGTTTAAGATAATGGTAGATAGTCTTGTGTGATTACATTAGATTAGGAATAGAAATACCTTTACTTAAACTCAGAACTATTTCCATTTGATGAATTAGACAAGATATGATTAGTTTTAAGATAATCATTAGGGTTTAGTTTCTAAGAGTAAGTGTTATCACTGAAATTTCGTCCACACAGGGCGACAAGAACTCCGCATCGTCAACACAGAAAAAAAGTCGTTCATGGCACAAGGATTAAATCCACAGCATAACAAAAGGGTCAAAACTATGCAAAATGGCCAAAAAATTAAAAAGCGTTATGCACCCACTGGGCGCGCGCGCAACATCTTCGTATCTGGAGCGCATATGCGCGGCTGTGGGGTACAAAACCCGTGCGCCTGCCAAACGACACATTTATGAAGCTGGTCGGCCTCCCAACCACTAATGGATCGGCTCCCAAGTTGATTTGACATCAAATCCGAGCTCAATCTGCGTGGGGAGGCTGGTCAAAGACCTAATTGTGCCC